>MU858928.1:0-62351 GCA_033297175.1 Cladorrhinum sp. PSN332
ATATCTACTAACATAAAAATATATAAAAACAGAAAAATATACACACACACAGAGAGAGAGAGAGAGAGAGAGAGAGAGAGAGAGAGAGAGAGAGAGAGAGAGAGAGAGAGAGGGCATACAAAGAAGAGAAAACAAATGAAAAAATAAATGCCAGATTACAAAAAAAAAACAAAAGAAAAAGAAAGAAAACCCAGTAATTGCCCTGCCCCGCCCTGCCCTGCCCTTCCCTGCCCCCAAATTCTATCCTAACGCTCGCGCGTGTGTGTGTTCTTTGTCCCATATATAAAAAAAGCATTATTTTCTCTTTCTCCTCCAGCATGTGCTGCTGGCTGGATCTCTGTCACTTCCCCTTGCCTCTCCGTTCGCGAGGCCAATGATGTTATTTGGTGGTCTGTACCCTTGGAGCAAGTTTTGCTCCGTGCTCCCCGGACTTGTAGAAATCGATGCCACACGGTTTTGTGTCGCCCCGAACCGAACCGCTTCTGGGAGGCAGGTTCTATGGGGCGGCGACTTGGCTTGCAGCCAGCATGAGGCAGAATCTCTTAAATACCACCAAGCAGTGGGACTCTGTGACGGAGAGGTTAGTTATTTTCGAGGAACCTATCGCGCTGGCATTGAACGGTTGTTGAACCTACGTCATGTTGGATTGGGTGTATCAAAGGTGCTCAACAGTCATTCTGTCCGTTGGGGAATCCATGTCCGTGTCCTGGCCAATGAGGAAGCAGGTCACTGGCTCCGAATTCGTCCAAGTTGAGCCAGTAAATGTCACAGTCGGCCATGATTTCATTGGTGGCGTTGCTCTGCAGTCTGGGCCCGTCTTGCTGATCGATAAAAGAAGATGACCTGTGTGTGGGGGCGCAATAGTTATGCTTGGAGTCCTGGGTCTGAGTGGCTTGCCCATGCCCAAAGGTAGTGACCTCCGGTGCGAGTGGTTGTTGTTGTTGTTGTTGTTGTTGTTGTTGTTGAAAGTTGGGCTGGGATCCATACACCGGCATTGAGTCAAACCAGGTAGCCTGTGGAAGAAAAGGCTTTTTCTGAGGCTGAGGAAATTCCAGATGGGGCTCGAATTCGGTAACGTGGCATTGAAATTGACACACATACTGGAGGTCATGAACCTGGTTTTGGTGTGGGGCCGGGAAGAAATTCTTGGGCGCGGCATCAACAGCACGGCTGAGCTCCTCCTGAGGTCCGAATCCGGGACGGGAGATGGATTCCGGTGGAGGAAATGGATATCCTGGACAGCAGACTTGCCACATAGAATACCACTGACGAGCCTGGAGATTCAAATCCTGGAAGGGAGCTATTTCCCTCTTCTTGGAAATGATGATAAATTGGTCTTCAGTCAGTCCGGGAGGGTTCGGCTTAAGCGTGCGTCGACACTGCCGCTCTGCAATGTGACGATTCCGGTTGAGGTTTGCATCCTTGCCTTTGAAGGTGAGTTTGCAGGCAGAGCAGAACGGGGGTCGGGCATGGCTGCGATAGAAATGGACGCGGAGGTCTGAAGGATGGCGAAGCCGTTTCCCTCCACAGCTCTTGTATTTCACAGGGTCCAAGATGTAGAACGGACAGGCGAGGCAAGTTGGAGATGCTGCTTGTTTCCCGTGGGAGTGGGGGGAAGATTTTCGGCCTGTCATGGTTTCCGGATGTCGATAAGGGCGCGGAAAGGTCAAACTGAAACAATCATGGGTGGGCGGGGAGCCTTATATCGCGGCATGGTTTGTTGATGAGATTGAAGTTATAAAGTCATGAATAGCACCAAGGTGACCCGCCCCCAACGAGGCGCCTAGGTAGGTTGAGGTACATATTATGTAGATTTGAGGCTTCTTCTCCTCGGCGCCTTACCTATAGGTACATTTAAAATCTCAGCCCTCTGCCACATGGTCTTGTTACACTTGACACGTATATTAGGCTTTGCACACCTGAGCAGAGGGGTATGTTCGGGCTCCTACCGGAGCCTCTTCTAAAAGCTGGATCACCAAGTTTGTGCAGACGGGATTCCAAGGACCATGGAGTAAAAAACAAGGCGGCTGCCTCAATACAAGGCAAAATAAAATAAAATAAAAGTCAAAAGCCAGACTGCAGGATGGGGGCCCATATGTAATGCAAGCTGAAACTTTGCTCTTCGTGGTAATAATCGTGGCCAGTGATGTGGCATCATGTGCGTGCTAATGCACGAAAGGCCGGTAGATGGTAGCCCAATGATTCACATGAGATACAACGACAGGGTGAGCTTCGGCAGTGATGGGACCCGTTCTGATGGCTCCAGCAGATCAAGACACCGCGCGTCGCATCGCCCGGTTTGAACGGGTGAAGAAGATGCTCAATTGACACGTCAGTAAAACGGCTTGCAAACTCAGATCCCAAACTCGGCACCGTTCTCCCAGTGACTGCAAAATGCAGTGTGGTTGTAATATCGATGCCCAAAGACCCATGCCAATTCCTCGGGCCCCTGCTGAGCCACTGAGGCATAGGGGCCCAATTGAGCCCTATTTCTTTTAATATTTTCAGGGCGTGTGGGAGAAGTGGAGGGAGGGGAAAAGCGAGGAGGGGAAAAGCGATGAAGCGATCTGTCGTACAACCACACTAGTTCCTTTTCTGGAACTAGCTTACACCGATTCTGTCTTGGAAACTTTTCTTTGGGATTCTTTGCAATTATCTGCATGTGGGCTTGTTGACAGAGGTTGACCCTAACCCTTGGGATACCACTCATCATTCATTGTATCTTTGAGGGAGGGAAATTGTACCAACAACATGATGTAGATGAATGGTTAGTGTATATTAATGAAAGTCTAGGAATTCAAGTTGATCAATCCAATCTAGGTATTCCCCCCTCTATATTTGTGTTTGCCCTTCAAGTTGTGACCCCTTTTCCTACCCGTTTCCATCATGACTTCCACTCCGATTACCCGCTGTCGTACCCAACTCCATGTCGTCGTAGAATGTAGGGAGTCGAAGGCGCTTCGATTCCGGGAAACAGGATGTCCCATATACTGTACCAGCGTTCTTCGTCTGACTGTGATCTCTGGGGCGACCACCTGTTGAGTCTGGCCATGTTGTCCTCCGGGACACCATCAATTTCGTCCCTCGAAATAACTCTAACGGGGCACGTCTGTGCCTGGATGTGTCTGTTGGATGCCGAAGCGGATCTGAAGATTGCGCCGCAGGCTGGGCAGTAGTGTGGACGTCGATGAGCAGTTGCAACGTGTTCTCGAACCGCAGCAGCTGTTTCGAGAGGCTGTTCGAGTGAAGCACAACGCCAATGCCTCTGAGGATTGGAGGCATAAACGGGACATGCCATTTCGTATGCGGTATGTGACTGCTGACGAGTGGCGTCGAAATCGGAGCGAAATGACGGGTGCGGGTGCCTATCTCCTGCCAAGCGATAGTGAGTACGACAGCGTAGACCCCTTGACAACCCCTCCACGGAATTCCAGCCCTGTCTCTCTGATGCCTGCGTCGTACAGGTCGAGCTACCGTTCTGACTCTCGGCTGACGATGTATAGTAGTACCCGTCAGTTGATGAGGGATAGCGGACTAAGTAATGCTGGCCATCTTGTGTGGACCAACGGCGATCTCTTGCGCCGTCATCCATGTTGATGGATGAATGAAGGATAAAGGATTCAGACGGGCTTCAAAAGTATGATATTCTGTGGCTTTTCCCCCAGCTTGAGTGGAAGGTGAGGGAGGAGGGGCTATGGACCCGGTGGGACCTCTTGAAGACCCAAGGGAGCATTGAACATTTATACCCAAAAATCGGGAACGACACGGGATTACGAGAGATGGAAAGGTAATGAGATATGACATGTCTCATAGAGGGCGTTAACGGAAGCTACCTGCGTGCCTCTAGCTGTTCGAGAAAATAGCTAGCAGATCGGCGCTGGATCGTAATCCGACGAAATGTGATCAAAACTCGTGTCGCTGATGACTCCACACAGTCATTCCCAAGGCGCCAATCCGATTGGAGATGGGGAAGGACGAACATGATTTAATTGCGACTTGCCATCTCTCTTTCTTTCTGTCGAAACACCCCTTGTCCCTGTAACGCGACCGGAAACGCTCGACATCCCGTCTAGACGTGTCCAAGTGCATAAATATTGGAGCAGCCTTGCATCTTGGAGTGGACATGGTTGGATTGGCGCCAAAACAATGCAACCTGAAAATGAGGCGGCTGATCAAGCGTGGGGCGTGGACGTGCATCGGTTTCATTACTCTGGCATGAAGCTAATGTGCCAATATTCAGATTCGATGAGATGCAATATCACAATCGGTGCTGAAGAATGATTTACGATAACCACCAGTCTAGCCTCTGTGGTCCAAGTGCGGTTGGCGAGCCATGGTGCTTGGCCGATCGGTTGGCCATCGTGTCTCATGCAGCACGGCGAGAGGGCGGACAAGTCAGCCACATATCACAAAAGCCCATACTCTCTTGGGAACGATGACTTCTCGCCGCTAGGCCTAACTGGAGTTGATGTCCAGGTTGCGCCCCGAAGAAGAAGAAGAAGAGGAGATCTTTCGGGTCACTCAAGACTCGGAATTTGCACCTGCTCACGCCATTTTGGCGGTGAGAATTATAGCCGGTGAAAGATGGGATCAGAGGGGAGCGGGTGGCGATGGCTTCAACATCGAGGCAGCCAACCAGATATAACCGACAACTTTGCCACAGTGGTTCAAAAGAACACAACCAAAAGGGATAATTAGATTGAGAAAAAGTTCCGTTCTCACCGCGCTTTCAGGCACATGAGGTCCAAATCAGCTGGCCAATACCAGCTGAATGGAAAGCTAAAATCGTGTCATAACTCAATCGGCGAGATCGGGATTCATATTCCAAACAAAAACTTGGCGTGCGGTAAGGGGCGGACGGAGAAGAAAACAGGTTTGGGTCCCAATGCAACCATTTCCGATGAAGATTCCAGTGGTAAATTACGCATAGCTTGAACTTTGCTCAAGACTCGTACCACCCACTCGCCAAGAATGGTAGGGTGAACGGGATGGTTTATACTTGCAGTGGGTGGTTGAACAAATTTATCCGAGCCATTGAAGGCCATTGATGCATAGCTACCCGATAAGATGTTTAGACCAACTAAAGGGGCTACCTTGGATGACTTTCTTGATAAGGTATAGGTATTAAGCCTTTCCGCATTTGCGCAACCAGCCGAAGGAATCGTCACATTCGCATCACATCATGCTTACCGTCGGACATCTTTTCGCCCAGGCTGCAGTGCCTGTGCAGTGCACCACTCTCAACTCTGTCCTACCAACCCAAACGGCATTTTCAGTTGTCCGTAATATTTTACTGTTTTCTCCAACTAGGCAATCAATTTCTAGCACATTCTGACGCCCGCACGAACTTCCCCAGGTCTCCCCGGGTTTCCCCAGATCTACCTGCTCTCCGGGTCGGAGCCGGCCGACGGACGAGATCCAATCGGCAAAAGTGGGTCCTCTCGGCCCTGCCTCCGGAATCCCCTTTTTCTCATGTTATTCCTACCTTGTCGGGATATTATGTCAAAGACTTCATTCACGCTTCCATAAGCTCAAACTGAGGTCGGACACCCCCAAAGAACTGAACAAAATATTTTGAGATTCCAAGATATTATTCCAAGAGTTTTTGTAGTCATCTAAACCTCTCGTCTATTCAAGCCTGAGCCATGCTACTACTACTCACTCGTACTCATCCTCGACATGCTCAACAGGATATGCATAACTGTGATAGGGTATCTGCGCGCCGCCGGCATACTGCCCTGCGATGGCGTAATTTCTGGCTGTCTGTCGTTCCGGCTCAGACACCAACCACCCAAACGAGCCCGGTCCGCCGGCAACGTGATCGAGAGATAGGCTCTCCAACCCGGGGTCATGTTCTGTCACCGAAGCAGCAGGCGTCACGGTCCCGTGAACATTAGGACTCGGCCACCCAAACACCTGGGGGTCGGACAGGTAAGACGACGCGCCGCTGAAAGGGGACGCCGCCGCCCCTGGATGAGGATCTAAGAAACTCGAACTCCCAATGCCGGCAGTTGCATACCCTGCCGGATACATCCCTCCTGCCGTCCCGGCAGCAACCTCGCTCCGACTCCGCCTGGGAGACCGACTACTAGTATGAGGAGCAGGAGTCACACTGCTTCCCCTTGTTCCTCCGCCACCACCGCCGTGATGCACAAGATGACTCTCAAAATCATCAAAAATAACCGTAACGCAATGATGAACAAAATCCCTCACCGAATCCGCATCGCCGCCGGCACCAAACCCACCGCCGGCGCCCGACCACAACTCCCCAGCAGCAGCATTCTCGCCGGCATCGCCCAACAAGGCGTCAATCCGCCTCGCGACCGCCCCTCCGCCAAAGAAGGACTCCCTCGCCTCGGCCACCCGCTCGCTCAGCTCCGAGTTCTCGTGATATATCGACGCAGGCCTGGCGCACCCGGGGAACAAGATATCCCACATGTTGTACCACCCCTGCACTCTCTCCTCGGGCGTGACGGACCGGCTTTCCCTCTGCTTCGACAAGCCCATCAAGTCGCACTGTTCCGGCGTGATGCCCGGCGGCCCGTCATCTTCTGCACCTGTAATATTATACCCTGCAGGCTGACAGGTCTGCGCCTGGACGTGCGCCTCGAATTGTTTCCTGCCGTCCGGTCCGTCAAAGGTCGTCTTGCATATCGAGCAGAAGGGAGGCTGCAGGTGGCACCGCTTGAAGTGGACTCGGAGGTCGGCGTTTTGCCGGAAGGTCATGAAGCGACAGGAGCGGTAGAGCTGCTTGTCGAATTTTGTAAAGGGGCAGGCGAGCATTCGGGCGGAATACGAGGATTTGTTGAGGGTCGTGGCGCCTCCCCTGCGTCGTCGCGTCTTTTCTGGGAGGACGCCGCCGGCGGAGGAGTCGGAGTGTCTGGGCATGGTGAGGAGGAGGATGATGAGAGTAGATAAATATTATTGTTATTCTTGTTGTTATTGTTATTGTTGTTATTATGACTGTGGCCTTCGGGAGAATGCTGTTTCAAGTTGATGATGCAATACGACAAAGGAAAATGTGGATATAAAAGTGTGGTGTTGTTGAAGAGTAGTATTTCCCAAGTAAAAAAAAGCATGATTCATTCTGTTTCATTCCAATCTTGAAAGGGATGGATGTGTAGGCGATTTATAACCCCGTCATCCTGTAGCCACTGAAGGACACTCTCCGAGTGATTGATGTCAACGGCCCCCATACTTCTTTTGACCTGCAGGGTGCTATGGGGGTGGGTTGCTGCTGACAAAAAGGCACGATAGTCCTTTTAAAAAGGGTTACACAAGCTTTTTAGCGGAGCTGTTGGTTAGTTGTCCAGTGTTACACAGAAGTCACATTTTCCTTCGAGAAGGAAAAGGGGAGAACATGACCCGTCGCACAGCGGTTAACCGGCCCAACTACGTGGCCAAGACTAGGCAGTTGTTTTATCAACCTGTATGCCAAGCCCGCTTCCTGCAGAACGGTGCTTCCCAGGACCCCAGACTCGAGAAATACCACTGCGAGGTCCCAACCGACAGGTTTTCAATGTCGGAGTGAGGCACGACCATGCCATGTTCCTGCTTGGGTCTTGATAGGCATCCAACTGGATACCTCGGTAGAGGAAGCTTGTTCGAGCGGGTGTGCGGCTGGGTATGCCTTGCCATTGAGCCTTGGGAGAGCTGAAGATTTAGAATTCTGACTCGACCCTGCATCACGAACATCGGAGGGATCCCCGGTGCTTAATCAACCGGCTTTCTGACCGGCCATCCATCTCTGCCGGCGCTAGCCTTTAATCACTGGTGCAAATGCCCAAGATTCCATCACAAGAACATCTAGGTATCCACAACCAACTACAAATCCTACGCTCCATGATATGCCGTGAGTGTAACGGAACCACAGGATACCAATCAAACACCTCAATGCAGATTTCATCATGAAGCAGATCGGTGCTATCCCAAATTTGGAATGCAGCAAGGAGGTGGTGACGCGTCTGTCGAAGCTGATGGCATTCGATGGGCATCTCCAAATGGCAGCGCTCGCTGTGCCAGGACTTCTTTCCATTGACTGCCATACTCTCAGGCTTGATACGAGAGACGTACTATTCTGAACACTGAACCCTTTTTGAGGTCCAAAAAAAAGGCCAAGACTTGTTTCTCGACATACAGGATCGAGATGATTGTACAATACCCCCTCAGCCGACCCACAGCACCATGACGCAAGCCACGTCTGTTTCGGCCAAATACCCGGGATGTTTCAAGCCCGCAAACTATCATAGGAAGACTTGTTGAGGCCTTGAAGCGCGCCAGGCACCGACTCTCTAGAGCAATCTTGGCTTCGTGGCTGACGACATGCCTCTGCATGACACATCATGCAGCTCCAACTCGGATTGGTAAACCTGAACAATCAATCTTGATATGGTCTTTTTCAATCCCATCTCATCATGTTCAGAGTCCTACATGAGAAAACAATCTCAGCATCTTGGCTCCGTGAAGGTGGATGATTCATCACACATCAATACGAATAAGAGATTCCCAACGATTGGACACTATCCGACCGGACATATCTCGCACGACCAACAGCCGGATTGGCACCTCAAGACCCAAAAAGCACCGAACTCGCACGGAACTTGGATTTCACGAGCATCCTTGCATCGGCACATCCCACATCCGCGCTAACGAAAACGAAATGCTCCATCATCCCATTCAAGCTTTATTGCCTATTTTCCTCTTCCTCCTCCCCAGATTTCGAGGTTATTAGTTGCATGTTTTCTCACCTACTTACCAGTTGAGGTGAGGTGATGTGGCAGAGTTGCTGCATGTCAGCGTGGCATAAACCAACGACATGAAAAAAGACACAAAAAAAAACCTTGTCCGCTGTCATACCTACATATGTATGTACATACAGGAACTCATCTCAGCGTCTAAATACCATGTATCCTTTCTTGTGTAACTCGGCGTCTGTTTTTCTCCCGTGTAACATTACACAAAGCGTCAATGACGGGTGTGACCTACACCGCCGTGTACCTCACCACCTCCTAACAGCATTGCATCTGCATTGCATTTTCCAATCGTTGGGTCGTCGTCTCGTCTGTTCTTGTAAACTGGAGCGCAAAAATGGTTTCCCCTAAATCCCGGATAAGCCTCACGGAGTGAGTGGCGCAGGCATTCACCCAATTCGGCCAACAGTCAAGGTTTTGGCCATCCCACGTCTCCCCCATTTCCCTACCCAGGTCCCGATCGAGGCTTTTCATCCCACCTCCAGGCTCCTATCATAAACTCGCCATAAGCCCGCAGACTTCCCTTCCCTCCCTCGTGGTCCGTGCTCCCGTTGACGGGACAGGCAGACAAGAAAAAAAAAAGAAATCCCAATTGATTTTATGGTTAATTATGCTTCTTTTTGGAATTGTGTTCTGCTCTGCCACCCCATGCCTCGGCCCGCACCAACCAACATCGCTTACACGGGACAGTCATGAAAAAGAAAGAAAAAAAGAACCGTGCTGTTGGTACTACCTGCGTTGGAATCCTCCTATCCTTGCCCCTCGTGGGGTGTTCAACGAACGACGGAGATGATGCCGGGACCGCTCGGGGAGATCCAACCAGAGAAATCTTTCCCTTGGCTTTTTGGAATCTCACTTCCCTTTTTCATCCCTGTTGGAGTCTTCGAAGGCCGCCGCCGACAAAAAAAAAACCTAAACGAACAAACACGAACCAAAACCCACCTACTTACTCCAGAGAAGGAATTATGATTTCACAGCTGCCCGGTCGGTGCATCTCATGCTCGGCTTGGCTTCATTATTTCACGATTTGACGCATATCCCGGATTACCCATCACGAATTTCATATTGAGATCTGGCTTCTTCCATCTTTCCTTTCCAAATACATATATACGGCGGAATGTACATGTCCCATCGCTGCCTTATATCCCGTCTCGTTTTTAAATACAATACGAGGGAAAAGCTTGTTATGCCGACTTGGCTGCTTCGTGTCCGTCAAGACCACGGCGCAATCCGATATCCGTCCTTTCCAATTCACACACACGGCAGGATATATCCATCCATCCCATATCCCAACACCCCCAGACCTGAGCCCCCCCCATTGACCGCCCTACCCATCCATGTCAACATCAGGGTCAACCTCGGTCCCCAAATCCCTCTCCTCCAAAAACCTCCTCCCCCTCAACCCCTCAGGCAGATACTCCTGCCTCACCCTCCCGTCTTTATAGTTGGGCGGATACTTGTACTCGGCCCCGCACCCCATCTCCCTCATCAGCCTCGTCGGCGCGTTCCGCAGGTGCAGCGGAACGGGCAGGCTCGCCACCCCGGGTTCCTGCAGCGCCGAAAAGGCATTATTTAACCCCCTGTACGCGCGTGTGCTTTTAGGCGCCGAGCACAAGGCGACCGTGCAGTGCGCCAAGGGGATTCGCGCTTCCGGCATGCCGATCTGCTGCGTGGCCGTGTACGTCGCTGTTGCGAGCGGGAGTAAACTATTATCTGCCAGGCCGACATCTTCCGACGCGATCACGACCATTCGTCTTGCAATAAAAAGCGGGTCCTCCCCGGACTGCAGCATGCGGGCGAGGTAGTATAACGCTGCGTCCGGGTCTGACCCTCGGACTGATTTGTGGAAAGCAGAGATAGTATCGTAGTGCTGGTCCCCCGCGCGGTCGTAGACTAGGGTTTTGGTGAGGGAGGCTTTGATGTCTTCTTTTGTCAACGGGGACCCGTTTTCCAAAGTTGGACGAGCCACGAGAGATAGCGCCAGCTCCAACAAGTTGAGCGCCGTCCTGGCGTCCCCGTCGGAGAACGCAGCCAGATATGTGAGCAATTCCTCGTCTATGAGCGGGGAAAGCTGGAGTCCTTCCTGCTCGACCTCCTGCTGCAAAGCGCGCAGCAAAATCCGCTGAACGTCTTCCTGCGTCAAAGTCCGCAGAGTAAAAGTCCTGCACCGACTCAACAGCGCCGCCTGGACCTTGAAACTCGGGTTTTCCGTCGTCGCCCCGATCAAAGTGATGGTCCCCGCTTCCACGGGCTTCAAAAACACATCCTGCTGTGACTTGCTGAACCGGTGGATCTCGTCACAGAACATGATCGTTTTCCTCCCCGTCAACGACAGCTCGTTCGCTGCCTCGGTGAAGTACTTCTTCACTTCTGCCACCCCTGTGCTCGTTGCGTTCAACTCGATGAACCGACTTCCCACTTTCCGCGCAATACACCTCGCAATCGTCGTCTTTCCCGTTCCCGAGCCGCCCCATAATATCATGCTCGGCACCCTATCCGTCTCGATCAAGGAGCGCAGAACCCCATTCGGCCCAACCAGATCCTGTCCAAACACTTCATCGAGAGAATGCGGTCGCATGCGCTCAGCCAGCGGGGCAGCTCGGTTGGTTTTCGATCGTTTCGCTAGAGGTCCCGACGGCGGACTATTTGCAGAAGCTTGCTGTTGCTGCTGCTGCAGCTCTGCCTGTTGTTGTGGCTCTCCATTCGTCCTCGAATCCGAAGGCGACGAACTATTAGCTTCATCCCAACTCCTCTTCTGCCCCGTCTTGTTCCCCCCATTCCCATTCGTAGTGTTAAACCCCCTCGGCGTCAAAACAGGTCCGTTCGTTATCGCGTGTCGCTTCGCAGCAGGAGTCTGGAAGAAACTCGCAGCAGATCGTTTCTTTTGGGTAGAAGGCGGCGGCGGCGCATTATTATTTTGGGTGCTGTTGACTGGTGGCGGCTCGGCGGCGCTTTCGTCAGCAAGCAAGAAAGTCTTGCAGCCCGAATCGAGGTGGTTGTTGATTTCCGACGTTCTGACGCCCTGGTTGCAGATTGGACAGACGACCATAGTTTTTACTGATTTGAAGGGGAAAACAAAACGAAGAGACTGGTAAAAAAAAGAATACACCGAACCAAGGAGAGGAGGGAGAAAAAAACACCAAAAAGCGCGTAAAGTCAAAAGGTTGACTCGTCTGGTCGGGACGAGTTAATGGGATTTTGGGACGCGATTTGGGACCCCTGTAAGGTTTAGTGTATTTCTGGGCCGGTGGTTCCAGCACTGACCCGCCACCGTGGTTCGGCAGATTCGCGCTGGTGTGTGGGGTTCCCGTTGTTTCCAGAGCTGGGAAACCAAGAGAATTGCGGCGGAGGACGGATTGTTTCAAGTTTTCAACGGCTGGAAAGAGAATTGTCATTTTAGACGCTGCTAGGAAATACCACAAAGATCTAATGGCATCGATGTACAGAAAAGTGAAAGCTGAAGGCTATCTAGTCCACCGCCCATGACGCAAAAGAAACCATCTTTCCATTCTATGCTTGATATGCAAGCACTTCTAGAGACCACACCAAGAAACCCAGGACCGGTATCATGTGGTCGAGAAACACCCAACGCCCAGCCGCAAACGCCCAATTCAATACCATGTTGTACATGCAGTCCCATAGACCTTCCCCCAAGGCAGCGCGTCTACCAAACCCCAATCTTTAGCGTTCCTCCTTTATTCTGTTTCCTTCCCTCTATGCTATACCATAAACGACTCTCCACATCCACATTGTTCCTCTGCATATCTCATTAGCATTTCTCTCTACAACCACCCACTTTTCTCCTCCAGGAATACTCACTGATATTAGGATTCCTAAAAACAAACCGCTGACTCAGCTTGTCCTCCACCCAATCCATCTCGCTCCCAATGATGCTAAACAGCGCCTTGCTGTCAATCAGCACCTTGACTCCGTCCTGCTCCACCGACTCGTCAAACGCTCCCGGCTTCTCCACGTACTCCAGGTGGTACGCCAACCCGGAGCAGCCCCTGTTTCTGACCCCAACCTTGATAAGTTTCGGGTCGGGCTGGTCAAGCAGTGCGCGCAAGTGTTCGACGGCCGCGGGGGTCAATTTGATGGCTGCTTTGCGCGGGGTGCGTAATCTGGAGCGGGGTCGCGGCGAGGGAGTGGCCGGCGATGCCGATGATGGTGTGGAGGTTGGTTGGGATTGTTGCGCTTCCTTCTCCGGGATTGAGACAGAGGGCTGTTGCTGTGTTTGTGAAAGCGCAGAAGAAGCGCCCTTCGGCGGTCTGGTCTCATGTACTCTCGGCAGCGCAGGCGATTGTATTGGGTGGGTGATGCTCGTATCCGGCGTAGAAGCATTGCGCGGTGCTGGTGGGGGTTGGGTCGGCAGAGTGTATGACTGAAAAGCGGCGGCGAGGTTTGCCGGTCTCGACGAGAATTGGCGACGTTGCGACGAGGGGTAAACAAGATCTCGGCGGCATGATTGGCAGACCGACGAGTAGGAGGAGAATGTTCTCCTTGCTAGTAATCTAGGTGCGCTCATCTTGCTCAGTAAGAGTAGTATAGTTATGGTGATCGAGGGGTTGTTGTTGAGGAGGGCAGGTTTGCAGCCTGGAGGTTATCGAGAATCCCAGGGATTGATTAGCGGCAAAGTTGCAACAAGCAAGCGGCAGCAAACAACTCGATCGGTCAGCCGGCGATGACATGACGCCAAGCCTCGGCCGCAGCCCGGTTTCCGCCGGACCAACTCCGACCAACCAGAGGCAAGGGATTTGGAATCGTTGACGGTGCACGAGCCATAATTTACCGTGGGGGATCCACATTTTCCACAAATCTGACAAAGCAGCTGCACTTGTGACTTGACAGTTCGCCCAAAGATTGCCGTACTTTACGTCTTCAATACACATAAAATACATCTTGGAACAAGCTCAACAGATTATCATTTTCCAGAGACAACGGCATTTGATATGCCATTGAATCCCCAATTCTTGAAACAACTTCCCCAGAATTACAATATCGCTATTTGGAACACAACCAAGCTATCCGCCTCGACTAAAAATCCCCAACCAACCCCTTCACATCCCCAACAGCCTCCCTCGCCATCATCTTCAACACCCTCCTCTCGTCCGCCTCCCTGTACTTCTCCCAACTATCCAACCCTTCCTTCGCCTGGATGCTCAAAGTCTCATACCCCTGTTTAATAACCTCGGCAACCTGCAAACTCGTCAACTGTCCTCCTCCCGTTCTCTTCCCCAGCGCTTTCCCCCCGTTGCCTTCCAACATCTCCTTGTAATGCGTACTAACACTGATCAACGTGTCAATCGAGTTACTCGGCCGGTTTGCCAATCCATAAGTCGTCCTAAACTTGACCAAAATCTCCCCTGTTTCCACGACCTTGTAGAATAAATCGTCGTATGCTGTGGGTGTAGGCAAGAAGGTTTCTCCTGCTGATAAACCAAGGGCCAATAAATTGACTACGTGATCCAGCAGCGTGTCGATCTGGCCCAATCCCTTAAGGTCCGAAGCGTAAGTGTTGAGGAAGCGAACGAGCGATAAAAGAGAGCGGAAGAGCTCAGCCCAGTGGTATTGTAGCCTCGTCCTCGTTCGGGACATGTAACTGATGATTCGTAACAAAATGCCCACGCAGAGTGTATAAAGGCCCACATCGAGTCGCCGTCGAAGGTTGTGGTTAATGGCATCCACCATTGTATCCATTACTGCTGCTGCCAGGACTCGCTCTGTTCGTACCAGAGGCAAATACGGTGATCGTTGTCTGCAAATTCGAACAGACGCTTTGCTTTCTTCTGAACACATGCGTCTGCAGAGATTAGGGTCCTCGATTAAAAGACGGAAAACCATGAGGTTTAAGTGGCTGTAGTGTGTGGTTCGTTGTGATAGATGAGCATGCTGGAGGAGGTATGAAGTGAGGGAGATGAAGCTGGCGAATGGTTGTTCTTGCCCCTTTTCTGATGGTCCGTCGGTGACAAGAGCGAGGCTGAAAAGCTTGTTGGCGTGGGTGAAATCGTATGTTGCAAGGAGCACAGCAGCATCCTGTCCTGGTCTGTGGCATTGGTCAGCATCTTATCAACCTCATGTTTGCAGCAGAGAAAAACTGACAGTTCAGAAAACATCTTCTTTGCCGTCTCCTCATCGTACACCGGTTTTGGTGGCGGTTTCCCCCCAGGAGCAATGGCCCCTAATCCGATCTTGTTCAACGTCCCCGACAACGTCCACCCCTCCGGCAAATCCTCCTGCACCTCGATATACTGATTCCTCAGCCTCAAACACGTCTGCCCGACGCTCTGAACGACCCGCTTGATGACCTGCTCATTGACAAAGTCGTTCAGCCGCAGCTGATACGGATTCTGAAACTCAAACTTGTTATAGTTGGCCAGCAGTCCAAGCAGCATGAACGGTTTTGGTATCCTCTCCTCGGTTGCCGGAACTGACGATGTTATGCACTGTTTTTTTGTCAGTCCTCCTTTCCTCCCACCTAATTTTAGTCACTACTCACATTTATTATAGCAGGAAACAAATCCCTCTGAATGAAATACGTCAGCAGACTCGTCTGGTACGCCCCCGAAGTAACCGCCAGCGCAACCTCGACCGCCCCCTGCTGCAAATCTCCCCGATAACTACAAGGCGTCCCCTGCTCCTGGCCTTTATGCCCGATCAAATTCGGACAGCAACCGCCGCTCCCAGGCCTCACCCTCCCATTCCGTATAAACTGCTCCAGCTGTCCCACAAACTCAGTCAGGACCGTATCGACGTGATCCAGTCCCGCGAGAACCTCAATAATATCCGAGCTCGGGTTATTGTACTTTTTGCCCAAAATCGCAATCATGAAGGCGCTGAGCGTCTCGAGCGCATGCAGATCCGCAACTCCGTACGGATTCTTGAGCGCGCCAACAGCCCGCGCAAATAGCTGTCTGGTTTGCGCCTGATGCAAGTGTAGTAAATCGCCGGGTGTTATCTCGTCGAGGATGCGCTTGAGGGAAGGCCGGTCGGGTTTGAGGAGGAAGAACTCCTTCCAGAAGCCTTCGGACTTGTCGGCGTCGGCGTCATCTTCTGAGTAGTCCTATTTCTCCTCCAAATTGACGGGGTCAGTCAGTGCTCCTTCCCCTTCCTCGATGGCCTCGTTTTTCGTCGCATCGTATGGTACAAATTATGGGAAAAGAGAGCATACCTAAAATGCCCAAGGAACATTAGCTACCTGTCTTTCAACTTCCCAGTGTCAAAAAAAACCAACCTTGAACAACGCCTCGTACAACCGAACAATCTTGGGCTGAAAAACCTCGGGTCGAGGCTGGTGCGTGAGAGGAGACGGCTCCATTCCACCAGCGACACCAGCGACAGCAGAGTATATTATCGTCGTTAATCGGTTCGTTGCTGTTTTTTTGGTATTCGTCGTCGTCGTCGTCGTCGTTGTCGTTTGAGTACCTGCAGCTGCATCAGGAGGCAGTGGCATCCACGGACGGCGGATTGCGCGAGACATCCCGGTCGGCGGAACAAGGATGCACGGAATTGATGTGGGTCGCAGTGGGTTCCTGGATTTTGGTGGGGCAAGCGAACGGGACAGTGCTAAGGAGACGGTGTTTACAACGGGGCCCGATTGCTGGGTCGCCACGTCGCTTGGAAAAGATTGACGGCGGCTCGTAGGGCTGAAAAGGGGCGAAATGTGAAGATGGAGAAAAAGGTATTCAAGATGAAGAAGACACAAAATGAATGACATGATTGTAAGCATGTACCAGAGCTGTCAGGTTGGTTTCATGCATGCAACACAGACACGCACTCGTATCCGTCAGCAAATAATAATCCGACATCACCTCACTCATATGTACTCGCTCGAAAAGTGCCCAGTTCAACAGACAGACATAATTGATTCCAATTAAAAATAATTCGATCCCAAGCCCGGCCTCATTCGCAGGCTGATCTCTCGTGACTTCCGTCCCTTCCAAGATTCCATAATCCCATGGTTTCATAACAGGTAATATAGGTAAATACAGCAACCCTGTCCCATGCCTCTCTTCTCTCTCTCTCTTTCTCTCCCTTTTTACTCTTACTCTCTCGGGGTGGTGGTATAATAATCCGTACAGTTTGAAACAACAACAGCAACAACATCAATGCCAAACACTACTTTTCTCTCATGAATCCTAACCGAACCTCTTCTTTTTTCTCTACCACCTCACCCACCCAACCAAACAACAAAAAGGCTAATCTTTAATTCTGGTCGTCGTCATGTCCCATTCCAAGAAAAACGCACACTGTCTCAGCCCTGCGCTAGGGAACTTAAAAAAAAAAGTCACAGAGAAATAAAAAAGTAAAAACGTAAGACAGCTAGGTCGCCAAATTGATCATGATAATCGTTCGCTGGTCGCCCAAAAGAAAATATGCCCGAATCAGAAGCCTCCCAAAAAATGGAGGACGCAAGCAAGTCGCTAACCGATGGGTCGACTCTCCCGAGGGGAAAAAAGGAAAGGAGTGATGGGCGGCAAGATCAGATACCCCAACTGCCTCTTCTCTCCTGAACACCCCAAGCAAGCGGACTGATGGCATTCAAATCCGGGTGCTGCCTCGCCCACTCGTAGATGTAAAGCTTCAGAGCTTTCCACCTGGGACATCTGTCCTCCTCCTTGACATTGTCCCGCGCTTCACTATCGAGCATGATGTGACCGGTGGCCTTAATCCTTTGCCCGCTGGCCTTCACGGGCGCCTTCTCGTCATCTCCTTTGGACCCGTGGAAGTTGCCCTGCTCATCCGTGCCCCAGAGATCTTCCATAATGGCAACATCATCCTTCTCCAATTCTTCAACAGAAATCCGGCTAATCTTGCTCAACTCCTCGTCGTACATCCGGGCCGTTGCTGGGTAGCCGAGCGACAAGTAATTGTATACCTGCGTCACAAACTTGTCGTCGAACTCGGCCGCAATCTTCTCTTCGAGGTCAGCAGCAGCCTTTTCCTGCTTGAGCTTCTCGTCCAGGCTCTGCAAGTTGTGAAGCATGTGCAACCCCTTAGGAACAGTGTTGCGCGTGCGATGTTCAGGGATCTGAAGGGTTGCGCCGTTGACAGAGTGAGCGTGCGGCGGCTGGCTGAGAGGAAGAGGATTCGTTCCCGCTCGGGTTAATGGACCTTCGGGCGAGGGCTCTTCACTAAATTGCACCGGCGCTGTTGCTCCAAATTCCCGGGCGAACGGGTCCTTGTTGGGATCAGTAAGCGGCAGGGGCGTTGTGATCATGACGGGACGGTCGGCATGCGCAATCTTTTCCGCTGGATTCTTGGTGTAGCAGTAGCCGCGCCACAAACCGTGTTGCTCGGTTGGGTCCCGGTTATGCTCCTCCACTGTTGTTCCCTTCTCCAGATCCCACAGGTGGTCAGGCTCCAGCTTGGTTTGCTTGGGCGACGGACACATCCTGAACTTGAGATCCTGTCCAAGCATTGGTGGTGATTCCTTAATCCGCCTGCGATGTGCCGCCCTGGCCCGCTCGAGTGATGGGTCCCTCTCCTGGCCGTATGCCTGGAATGGCACGTGATGTCCAAAGCTCGTCTCGGGCGGTATCCTTGACGACGGGATGTACGGCATATCGGCTGCCTTGCCCGCCGGCGCAGAGGGGATATAAGGCATAAAAGTCTCGCCGATTGGTCGAATTGGTGGCGATTGCGGAGGTAAATACGGCATGTGGCTTTCGCCGATTGTGGGAAGAGGTGATTCCGCACGAAGATATGGCATGTTTCCCTCGCCAATGGGTCCCAAAGAGTCGCTAGAAGGTTTTGCCCTCCATAGTGGTGAATTGGCTATCGAGGATCGCTGTCGACTCGTCAATCCCATTGCATCGCTTGGTGGGCCTTCAATGCTCATGTTGTCCAGCTCCAGCGTGTCCATCCGGCTCAAGTCTCTGACCTTGACGCTGACGCTGAAGTCCCGGCCCTTCCAGTCTTCGCTCGCGTCTCTCCCCTTGTAAAGCATTGACGCATGCTCCTGCATCTCCTTGAAAGCCCAACTAATATCCTCCTCGGACGAGTTACGTCGCGATTGCAAGTGGTTCCATGGTCCCCTCGTTAGGGGTCGCCCTCGCGGGGCATCATCCTCGGAACCTTCTCTGACGTAGAAATGTTCGGCTCCTCCTATGCGCTGGCCGCTGTTGGGAAAGGCGCTCATGGCAATGTCCTGCAGCTTCCTTTGAGCATCGCGGGCAACGAGGTCGAACACGCCACCGGCAATCTCGTCGTCGCAAGATTCCCGGCGGGCGTGGCTCTTCTGCCTATCGGGGGTTCCCGGTATAGATCCATGACTCGCCCGTCTCCGCGCTTTTGGAGCATAGATGTGATTCGTGTAAGGGGTAATGTCGGTTCTGTCGGTGGGTCTCGTCGCTGGTCCCTCATCTCCGGCTCGTCGGGATCTTCGAACTGACGACTCGACAAGCTGCGGAGCGTAGCGTCGCTGCTTGGATTTCTCTCGTTGCTGCTGTGGAAGCAGCACAGGCTGAAGTTTCTGCTGTGGTTCTTCTTGTGGCTCGATCTGGGGTGGCGAGGGAGGAGCTGGTGGCGGCGACGCCGAGCGAGGTGAGGGGCTTGGTGTTGGTTCGCCAGCAGGGACTTGTTTTCGGTATCGTTCAAAAGTGGTCTCGATGGGTATGGGTGCGAACCGTGGCCGCGCTTTCTCTTTGGTGGTGTTGGCCATTACACACGCACCAAAGCAATCGAGTGGTGTTGGTATGGTTTAATCGTGGGGAAAAGGAACAATTCTTTTGG
This sequence comes from Cladorrhinum sp. PSN332, assembly GCA_033297175.1. Classification (NCBI taxonomy): domain Eukaryota; kingdom Fungi; phylum Ascomycota; class Sordariomycetes; order Sordariales; family Podosporaceae; genus Cladorrhinum; species Cladorrhinum sp. PSN332. The sequence goes on from MU858928.1 coordinate 19,482, forward strand.
TCAGGTCAAGGTTGGTCAGGGTGAGGTGACGACGATAGGTGCGTGTATGTACAAACACTAAGAGACCAACCACTGTTTGGAATGGATGAAGGTGAAATTATTTTTTGGGTACAGGGCAAGGTAGCGTAGAGGCCGCGCAGCGCCAGCAAAGCCGCTTCCAAACAGTTTTGTATTCCAGCTAAAAAGCGACCGAGGAGGCGGTCACAAGAACTGGAGCGGATATTGCAACATCGTCCTGGACCTGGTGCTCATCAGTGGGCTGGAGCAAAGTCCGTGTTGTCCAGGTGCCAGTGGTGGATGGGCCGAGATAGCAGCCAACAACGCTTACCACAGCGGGCAGAAAAAGAGCGGGATGTGAGGTCACTAAAACAGTGCGAATCGAAACCACCGGCCGGACCCGCGTGACCCGCCCTGCCTCGTGGCTTTGAAATTGAAGGCCAGCAAATGACCAGCTGAAGGAACATCAATTGCTTCCCGTTCCCCGATCCGTACCGTGTTTTGGACAGGTCACACTGTCAGATATACTTTCGGCTCCCCCTCACCTGGGTGGGCGGGGTGGGGTTGCAACTTCCCCCTGTCCGTTGTCGGGTACCGTGGCACAGGTGGGATTGGATTGCTCCAGGTCTGCTTGAAAGCCTTGAAATTCTGCTCCAACTGCAGAGCCTGACATCATCGCACCTCGTAAATCATTTTCATTTTCCATCATTCTGAAATCTCTGACACCTTTTGCATTCAGCGACAATGCTGCCGATCAACACAAAGTCATCGGGCCGTTCACATCGAAGTCCATTTCAGGAACAAAGAAGAGAAAATCAAGGGTCCTCTGGGGTCCTCAAAGAAGAAAAAAATAGGTCTAGCTTCTTTTTTCCATCAGATCACCGTTGTACGAATTTGCACTTTGTACATGTACATGTACATACTACACACCTGGCCCACGGACAAGCGGTGACCTTCCCAAAACAACGCCCACCGATGGATGCCCATTGCCCACCGACGCCCGCTCCCCTGGTTCAGCCACGGACTTTTTCGACTTTTTCAGGTCAAGTGATGCTGTGGCATTTTACATGCACGCATCGCCCACATTTCACGCATTTCACGTATTCCCAGGGCATGGCCACACACGCCCGACTTACGAGTGCTTTTACGAAATACAAATGGCCAATTGAGGAGCAGCAATTGTGAGGCACTGAGGGACAAAAATGTGGGGTGATCTTTTTGAGAAACATGACTGTCCAAGCCACTAACACTAGCTATTGAGCCACTAAATAAATAGCAAACCCCGTTTCCCATCACCGCGTTGAAATACGGGTCCATCCGTTGCCCAGACACCTCGGGTGGGTCGGTCCACTTGGTCTTGCGGGAGCGGTGACGGAGGGTCTTCCAGCTTTGTTTTCCAGTCGATCGGGAGAGCATTGTCTTTTCAGACAGATATCGCACGCCTCGGGTGCCTCATCGCCCCGATCATCGGAATTCCAGAGAATGTGATAGTGTAGATAACGCAACACGACAGCAAGCCTTGGTCCTGACAGAAACTCTCCCACGCGGGGGGCCACGGGGGCTCTCTTCGGGAGTTGGAATCGCTTCCGGGATGCAACCCCCCACTGTCGGTCTCGAGTCTCGACTCCCCCAGAAATCTCACCGCCCAACACACCTCCTTTCTCCCACAATCCTTGTTCCTAAGATCTTCCCTTGGTGAGCCAAGCCGACAGAATGTCCCGATCTCCGATTGCCGACTTTTTTGACAAGGGAACCATTGACTGACCACGTCTCCAGCACGTTTTTTTCCAGAACATTTCTTCACCGGTCTTTTCTTCTTCGCCTCAATTGCCCCTTACTTGGACAGCACCACATTTTGTGCCTCGTGCATTGATTTGCCTCGGTCACATTTACAACCAGCAGGAACATCAACCAATCGGGCACGCACGTCCTGTGCCTATAAGCCGCACAAACGCAGCACGAGACCCTCTCGTGACGCGGGGAATATGTTCTTATTGGATCCGAGCAAAGGGAGATGTGCAGCTTACCCCCTGGCTCAACACTTTGTATTCTTGCCTCCTTTCATCACAGACCGCCCTTCTCGTGACTTCATCTTTTCAGGTGGTTCCAATTTCTTGCCAATGGAGTTATCGGAGTTACAAATCACGACCTCTTTCGGAATGCTGTCTGTATGGGGGAACTGCTCATCTGAGCAATTACTGGAAACGGGATTTGTCTCTCCGGACACGAAATGATCCCGACAGCAAGAAATGTACACTAATCCAGAATTTTTTTAAATTCTTGTTTCCCTGAACTTTCCCACTGGTCGGAGTGAAAACCCCACTTTTTACCCCGGATTTCTTGGCTGGCTTCCCTTCGCTCGGGATTGATCTTGTTTTTTTTTTTGGCGTTTTGCGGGGAAGCGGCAAAGCAGACATTCTGGTGTTCTGCAACGCTTTGTTGTTGAGGCAGGGGGGCGGCATGTATATGTTGCGACGGTGAAGGTCACGATGTTCCACCGGAGCACGGTGTCCTGGGATTATCCATGCAACTGAAAGTTTGTTTTCCATCAAAACTCGATGTTGGGATTTGAGAGTTAGATAGCTAAGAGCTTCCGGCAAAGCTGTGTTTGTCTTCAATATGGCAAGTTGCTTCCGAAGATTACACACAGACCAGAGGCGTGAAACCTGCAACGAGCCGTGGGGCGGATCACTGCCGACACGAATATGTCTGGCAGCCGTGCAGACTACAGTCATCTTGTGCGAGAGGGGAAGCGGGATGAGAATGTAGGACAGCAGGCGAGGGTGATACGTGTGGCAATGTTCCTTGAGCAGCGATCTAACCGTGCTAACCGTTGATCAACAAAGTTCCCCTCTCTCCGCCAAGCCGACGGATGTGGTATCCGAAAGGTCTTGGACCCTTTTTTCACAGTGACTGGAAGGAAAGGGCCCTGATTAACATTTCACGTGGGCCTCCCTTGTAGGTCTTTGGTTCGGTGAGAGGACATTGGTCGCCTTGATATGGAAATTCGGCACGGGGAAATCCCACTGCTCATGTATCCCACACATCTTTTCGAAGATGTCGAACTGACCCGTGTTGAACCCGGAAAGTCATGCCTGACCCATCCCCAAAATTGTACCAGATGGGTCAGATAATGCTTATAGCTGTGAGACACGGCATGACGGTTAATGTTGAACAGCCCGACAGATATGGGATCTAAAGCTGGCGGTGAAACATCTGTGAGTAAAAGGTTCGGCGGCCTGGCTCAAACCTACAAAGCTAGGCTAGAGGATCCAAACTATTTCAAGCAGATCTGGGGAAATGCAATATCCGCCAACAACACATGCACGACTTCAAATAAAAATGACGCACACTTGACCTGAAATAAGACGGTTGAATAAAAGTGCCGAAGGGATGTCTCCTGCCTTGTTCCTTCTACCTTGGTGTCATATTCTCCTGCTCGTAGGCTGATATCTTCGTAAGGTCGAAAATAAGAAATGACACGACACTGCCCAAGCACAGAGATATGTATTCTACTGCAACATGGAGCAAAAAGAAATATGATTGTACTGCGCATTCAACTTGACAATAATCGGATCAATCTTCTTATTATCCCACTTCAGCTGATAACGCGAAAACCAAGCCTTCACCTCGGCCTTGGTTACGCTCGTTACCTTCCGCTCAGAAATTGAATTCTTCTTCAATCAGTCTTCATGGGCCGTATCAGGCAGTTGGAAGGCTAGGTAAAGTTGGTTATTATTCCTGATAGGGATGGGAGTGAGCCCGGGGAGGAGTCGAGGAGTGAGAGGATTTGGGGGTTGGGCGTGGTGGTTGAGAAGCCGCATGTGTTGTTTATGTAGCAAATAAAAGGAGAACATTAGTCAGTCATTATTGAAAAGGAAAAAATGCATTAATCTATCGTCTACTCTAGGTTCCAAATTTGTACCAAAGGGTCTATCTACCTGCTGCGTGTAATAACCCCAAAGCATTAGGGAGATGCCGCTGCTGTTGCCAGCCGAGGAGGAGGCAGTCGAGGGCCAAACAACTCTTCCCATGCACTCATCAGTCTGATGATGAGATCCTCCCGGCCCTTGCGAGCAGTTGCTGCCATGCCAAAGGGTCTGCCGTTGAAGCTGGCGTATCCAAGAGGTAAAGTGCCGATGGGATAGCCCGCCGTGTCGTAAACACTGGCGCTACGACCTGTTGGTGCTCCGGCAATGATTTCAAGATCGTACTTCTCGAATGCACTGTCAAGCCCCAGAACTTTGCTGATGAGGCGAAGCGTCTTGCCGTGCTCGTCTTGCTGCTCGTCGGTGAGTAAGCGGGCATTCTTGAGGGTGGCTTCGAGAAAGTCTTGACTTGCACAGCCTGTTCTTTCTCATCAGCATGCATACACACAGGGGTTGAGGAGGAGGACCAGTACCCTCCGGCATTGCCTCATCACAATGCTGGTTGTTGAAGGCAATAAGATCCTTCAAAGTGCGGACTGGCGGATCGATCAGACCGGCTGTGAAGTCGGCAAATCCATTGTAGTAGTCACGCCCTGGATAATGTTAAATCACAACTTTTGTAACCCCAGGCCAACACGATGGAGAATGCTCACACGTAGTCGAAGCGAAGAGCTTGTCTTCCTCGGGACCAAACCGTCTCAGTGTGACGTTGCGAGAGACAACGGCACCCGCAGCTTCGATCTTGTCAACGGCTGCATTGAACTCGGAAAGCTGGCTATCTTGTCAACGCAAATTCAGAGATTTAGAACAAGGTCAAGTAACACACATATTGCTTCGTGTAGTCCTCATTTGGCTTCACTGCAGCAGGATATGGCGCCCAAACAACCGGATCCAAGAACCCAATCTTGAGCCCAACCACGGACTTGGTGAGATGCTGAGTGAAGTCGCCTCTGCCCAGGAGTATGCTGAGCATCAGAGCTGCATCTTCGGGACTTTTAGTCATTGGCCCCAGAGAGTCAGAGACAGAGTTGAACGGTAGCGTGCCTCTGGGCGACACAGAACCGGGAGACAACCTGATGGAGTAGAGAGATGCGCGGTCGCTGGGCAGCACGAGGGACCCGTCAGCTTCAGATCCAAGTGCGACTGGAGTCATACCGGCAGCCACCGCGACGGCACTGCCGGAAGACGAGCCACCCGGGTTCTACAACTGAGAATTAGCAAAAAGAGCATATCCGGCTGCCGTGCAGCAGAGACTGAAGCTTACGCTATGGCCCATCCAGCTGTCCTCTGGAACCACACCGCCAACGACGTAGGCTGATTGAGTTTTCCTGGAGCAGGACATTGAGTATGTTAGCCAGGCCATCGAGAACCCGAGACGCTCGCCATGGCTGTGACCTACCCTCCCGCTGCCGAACACCCAGCGATGCTGTTCTGACTGCCCTTGGCGCCGCCGAGCTCAGAGAGGTTGGCTTTCCCGAGCATGATCATGCCGGCGTCGACGAGCAGTTGAACGATGTCGGCATTTTCCCGCGCCAAAGTCTTGGACAGGGCAAAGGTGCCCGCAGTGGTGGGGACTCCAAATGATGTCTCCGTCCAGATTGTGTCCTTCACCGCAAAGGGTATCCCGTGCAGGGGACTCCGTATCTTGCCCTGAGCTCTCTCTGTATCTAAACGGGTGGCGATATCGAGCAGGATGTTCTCTGGAACTACGGAGATCATGGCGTGGAGTTTGGCGCCGCGGTGGTTGTGTCGCTCGATCTGGGAGGTGTATGCGTTTAACAGGTCGACGCTGCTTATCTTCCCATGGTTGAGGAGGCGGGTGATGTCGCCCATGGTCGACGTGAGAGTATCAAAGGTGGCCATTTTTGGCGGATGGGTTCAAGTTGAAGATGGTTGTGAAGTTGAAGAGGAAATGGCGGAGGCGAAGGGAAGAAGATTATGTTCCATTGTGACTGGGAATGGGAAATTGTTGAGCTGGGTGCAAAAATGCTGGGAAACGTGTGATGCGACGATGCAATTAGGTTGAAGAAGCTCAGATAGGATGATAGAATTTTTAGAAAGGAAAGACTTCTCAAGTTGAAGCTTGAGACGAGAAGACCAGGGATTATGATGCAAGTTAATCAGGAATGAGCTCGGCGTCTGTTTGAGAAGTCGGACGAACGAGCTTTATGGGAATGTTGTAAGGAAAGTGAATGGAAGCTTTCTGAGGAGCGATTAAGGTCTATTTGGATGGGCCTATGAAGCTATTATGCAATTAGATAAAACGATACCTGTGAGAAACGGAAGTTAAGGAGGGAGCTGGCGCTGGGCTTGTCATCATGCAAATCGGCCTTAAAACTGGCTCTTAATACGGCTGCAGTGAGAAGTGCTTGGGATTGGAGGCGGAATATATCTATATATTGGAATCACAGAGCCCTTGCTTATAGCTAGCTTGGGTATGGCTGTTTTCAGAATTTTACTGTGGATGGCATCACTCCGCTGTGCGTTCATGACGTTTCACATCTTCTCGTCTCCAAATCCGGTGAGAATCGTTTCAAGTCAGCATGGGGCTCATGGGAAGCTCAAGAGTGCAGTCTTATCTTTCCCGGTTTGACTGGGAGCAACCAACAGGTATGGTGAATGGAGGATACGTTGATTAGTAAGTGTCAGACAAATGGGGCAAGGCACATTCGCAGGCCAAGCAAGAGCCTGCATGTGAGGACCATGCAGCTGGACGGCATGTCAGGTGCTTGTGGCGGTCTTCGATCATGATTGGCTTTCAATAGCTGTCAAACCCCGCACACGGAAGAGAGAGCCCAACTTCAGGCACCCGGCTCAGGTCCTTCAAGGCTCGAGACTCCACAGAATCGGGATTCACGGACACTGGACGACTATCTACCAATCAAACATGCCAGCAGACGGTCCCTCAAGCAAAAGTTATCATGGCGACGACCTCAGTTGGGAAGTAAGGGCGTGGGATGATATAATTAAGAGCTGTCTAGACCGCTTGGTTTGGGAAGATTCCTACACAGTAACTGGGATTGACTCAGGGGAAGAACTCTTTGAGCGTCTAGATTCGAGCCGCGATACTGACGGGGAGCACTTGATTGATCTAAAATATTTGATCGGAGAATTAGACACAACTCAGATTTCACTGACAAAACTGATAGACATCTTTGTCTCGAGCATGCGGCCGGCAACTGTTCCCACGATTAAGCTTGTTTGGGGGTTTCTATATGTTGCTGCTCCGGTACGCAACAAACCTAATTCCTCTAGATAAGAGACGTACGCTGAACATGAAACAGATTAGTCAGATTCATGTTGTGGCTTCTCGTTCGAAGCTTCTTGGAGCCTTCACCAAGGAGGTTTTTAAACTTCGAGACCCACTCGGGGCCATGCAGCGCATTTGTGACAGGATAGACCAGGCCGCAGAACGGGGGGCTGTTCGTATTGGGCTTTTGAGGGTGTTCAAGGCCTTGCTTGAGTTTTGCACTGGCTGTGCGGTTTTATTTCGCAAAGCGGCTTCCAACTCTGGTGAGTTTCAACATCAAGGGTCGGACTAATATCTTCACGAGATGGCCATTGAGTCGAGTGTTGACGTTTTATTTAAAAATCTCCAAGATTATGGCCTACAGTATTTTCTGAAGAGCTTGGAGCAGATGGGCACTAGGACAGCTATCCGTCTTGAAGGAGCCGTGGAATCACTCAATGTGCATTCACTACCTGCCATTCAGGACCGCCAATCCCATCGTCAGTTTAGACCACACGGGACGGTGAGGGTCGAGACGGCTACATTTCCGGTCGTGATTTTACCGAATCGCAGAATCACAAAATTTGTTGGAAGGCTCGACGTTCTCAACGAGATCGATCAGCATTTTGTCAAAGGAGCAATCCAACAGGACTTGACAATACTGACTCTCTGCGGAATCGGTGGGATTGGGAAAACAGAGCTCGCATATCACTACGCTAGGCGTTATGCTTTTGAATATGAGGCTGTGCTATGGGTATCTGCCGAAACAAGCCAAAGTTTGCGTCGCGGCTTTGCGCAGATTGCTCGGGCCCTTGGCCTTGTTTCGAGGGACAATAGAAGTGATCCGGATCACCATGTTGATTTGGTACAGGAGTGGTTTCAATCAACAGGTAAGCCTGATGCCATGCTTTCTAGCTTTCTATCGTCCAATTTCACAGATTGTTGCGCTAAAACTAAGAATGCAGACCGGCAGTGGCTTCTCATTTTTGACCAAATGGAGAAGTACAGTGACATTAAGGGGTACCTCCCAAGCAGCAACTCGTCCGGTTCAGTGATAATCACGTCCCGATACACAGCACAGGCAAACATTTACAAGCAAAAAGTGTCTATCGTCACATCCCTGTCGAACAAAGATGCTCAAGATCTCTTCATGGCCCTGCTGGAAGAGTCATGGGATGGGACTGAGGGCCCCGATGGCTCGGAACGCAGTTTTGACAAACTCGAAAAGGAGGAGCAAGATGCGGTGGGGTGCCTGCTCGAGCAGATGGACGGACTGCCACTTGGAATCCAGCAGATCGTTGCGCTGATTCGATTTAAGGACTCGGCCGACAACATTGCCAAATTCGCCGACAGATACAAGAGACAGCTCCATGGCTTCCACCGAGACGATCACCTAGCCGAGCACACACTACACACTCTCTGGAAGGGCGCTTTCAACACCATACAGGCTCAGAGAGACCCATGGGTTATATTAGGCGTCCTCAGCTTCCTCCGTGCCGAGGGAATACCAGAGGATATCTTTTATCCCACAGGCAATAATCTTGTTCTGCCCGGAGCGCTGTCTATCTGCCACGATGAAGACGAGTACGTTTAGAACAGGTTTCTCCGTCATCATCTCACCTGCTAACACACTCAACTGTCCAGAGTTGACGATGCCATTGACAAACTCAAAGAGATTGGCTTGATCGAGCGGAAAAAGGACGGACTTAGTCTTCATCGGCTTGTTCAAACTGCCTTCTTAATCCAGCCAGACGAGTCGCTGGATCGCGAAGCCCGACAAGACCTTTTCGACTTTGCGTCACTTCTGGTGCGCCACGCATTCCCCAAGCAGAAAGGCGGACGGCCGATGTACGAACGGTGGGAACAATGTGCAAAACTCGCTGAACAGGCTCGAGCATTGGCAATCTCACTTGAGAGGCTAAAAGTCGCCAAATATCGTCTGGTTCCATCGGAGGACTTCTTCTCCCTCATGAGCAGCTGTGCCTGGTGAGTTGATTCGTGCAGTTTCGGGATTGCTGGCGCTAATCAGGCTCAATCATCTCAAACACAGGTATCTCTGTGAGCGAGGCACCCCAAGAGAAGCGCTTCGGCTGCTCCACATCTCGGTTGATTCCCACCCAAACCGTGAGGGACTTAGCTACGCCAATCTCTTAAACATCGCCATGATGAGTTACTTCAGACTAAATGACAAGTCCAACGCCAGAAAAGCCCTCGAAAAAAACTGCGCAATTCGTGAAAGACTGCTGCACCCCGATGACGAGGATCTCGCAGTCACCTACCAGAATTTTGGAAATCTCTTGATGGCGGAGAGTCAGCTGGACAAAGCAGACGACTACATACAGCGCTCGCTTGATACCGTGCTTGCCCTACCAGGGACGGAGGTCGTCCAAGCACAAGGATATCTGTCCCAGGGGCGAGTTCTGTTTCTGAGAGGGCAGGATCACTACGACGAGGCCGCGGAGAAATATCGACGCTGTGAAGAGCTCTATCTCAAGGATGCAGGATCTGAGGGGTACTCTATGGTCGAGTATGTGATGGCGAAATTCGGGCATGGCTTGCTTTCAGTTCATGTTGATTTGGAAAGCTGACAGAAAACACACATCATACTAGGATCCATTCCGCCTAGGGCAACCTCGAACTAGCCAGACACCAGCATGAAGTTGCTCTCGACCGCTTTAACCAGGCTAAGGCCATTCTTTTGAAGCACACGCCAGATGTGCTGAAGGTCGCAGCAACGTACTACAAGATCGGCTGTGCAGAGTTGGGGCTAGGCAACGTCAAGAATGCAATGTATGTCTTACGATACATATGTACATGTATCCCACACCTTTAAAACGTCACGGTTTCAATCTCTAACAGACATACACACTACACCCAGGGCTGCCTTGAAAGAAGGCTTGGAAATTGCCAAGTCTCACCTCGAAGACGGGGAAAGGGAGGAGGCTCGTATACTTGGAAAGCAGGCCGAAGTGCTTGAGAAAAGCGCCGGCCATGATCCCGATGTCATTTTGTTGGCTGCCTCCCAGAGGGCGGAACACCTCCGAAGAGACGCGGAACTACTACTGGTGCGCCTTGGCAAGCGAACCCACACGACTGTGGAAGACTTGAAGTACGAGTGAATAGATGATACATGTACATGTACATGTATCTTGAGTACGGATTGGAATAGAAGAGTGACATCTATTTTGGGGTGTTGGTGAAGGGGCGTATCGTGATGTGGAACTTGTGGTTCAATGATGCCGAGAAGGTTAAATAGTTCGCAATGTAGCAGTGGTGTTTGAGAATAAGTTACAACCATCACCAATGAGGCGAGAAAGCTTTAAATGTCGAGCGACGCTAAGCCGTGAGAAGTCCTGCTGTAGGTTGCATGCCGAGAGCCTGATTGTGTCCCAGAACTGCCTGTTGGTATCATGACCATCCAGAGATGTCTACTTGAAGACCGGCAGGTAAGGTAGGTATGGTTGTTGATGTCGGGGATTTCAGTGTAGTTCGGAAGTTGGAGAACTCGGCTAAACCTGTACAAGCAGATGGTCCAGAGTCTTATTGTGTCAGTAGTGGACTAGGCGTGTTCCGAAAGTCCTCGTTGGATGCAGACACTTCAGTAGAGGATATTTGGTTGGCATAGGGCAGTTACCTTCTTTCTTTCTTTCTTTCCTTGCCATCCTTGTTCTTCATCTTTCTGCTTTTTGGAGTCTTGTGCTTCAGAAGCTTTAGTAGTAGGGTAACTCCTAGCAAGGGCCGGGAGGATCACATCAATAGCTAGAGAAGGTGAAGCGGGAAACATAAAACTAGAATCGCATTGAAATATGAAGGGAAACAAGAACTGTACTAGTATGTTGGGCAAATCTACGCTCCCAAACCAGATCCCCTCATTGCCATGTACCACGGTCTCAAACGTAATTCCAAATTTTGCGACAAGAGAAAAAAAAAAGTTGCTGAACGTATGTTGACGTGTTATTGAGATGCCGCATTGGGCCCGCGCGCAATCCAATTCCGTCAAAAATAAAATATCACCGTGCTGAAATCTCGCAGCAACGTGCCTACCAGGTAAACAAGCTATGATCACACTTGAGTGTGGTAGGAAAGCTTGGACATGTTCTTTCCAGTTGGCTTCCCTTCCAAGTTGTTAAAAGATATGAAACAACTTGTAAGCCCCGTTGTATCTGAGTTGACAGCGGGAAGTGAGAAGAAGAAGAAAAAGAAGAAGAAGAAGAAGAAGAAGAAGAAGAAGAAGAAGAAGAAGAAGAAGAAGAAGAAAGAGGGTGTGATGTCTCATCAAGTGAAATGACTCAAGGGTCAATAGTAATGACTCCCGAGCGCGGCGCTGGAGTTGTAGTCCCGGTGGAGAGGGTAGGTATGCTGCCGGGAATGGCTCTGATCCGGATATACATATACGTCTTGATCTGGGTAGTGAATTGGAGTGTAGGAGTTTGGATTCGTGTATTGAATTGGGGTTGGAGCGTCAGCGGGAGGATAGACGGTTGCTGCGTATTCCTTGTCCTTTTGGGAAAGTTGCGTGTTCATCCCCACGGAAAAACCGTTCGTGGTGTGCTTGGCAAGAATAGGATATATCATGACTGAATCTTTGTCGAATTCGGTCCCAGTGTGCGAGTCGTAGCTATAGGCTTCGAAGATTTTGCGGTCCACCCATTCCACTGACCGATTCTGGTTGTGGAGGTAGTGGTTGTACACTTCGTTTACGTCCCATTGGATATTTCCGGCGGGATTCTGATGCTCGTGTATAAAGCCGAGGACGTGGCCAAATTCATGGAGAACGCATCGCCTGAACTTGTGCTCGGGTGTTGCGTCGTCGATGGCAAGGTTCATGGTTGGTTTGTCCTGCGGCATCACACAGCGACAGTTGATGCCGACTACGGAGTATGAGCCCCCAGGGTAAAAGGACACACGGACATCGGCTCGGCCTGTGCTCACAAAGTCCATCTCCAGGTTTGCATGATTCAACCAGAGCCTGGCGTAGTACTCGACTAAGCTTTTTACCCTCTTCGAACCACCAAGCAGCTTGATCGTGATGGTATCCCCCGCTTCCCACCTCAAGCTGTCTTCGACAGTAAGGCTCAGGGCGTCGGTGGGGGATTGTCCTTGACCATAGCTGTCTCCGGCCTGGATGATGGTGCACAAATCATTCTCGACGGTCTCACGGTCCATCGTGGTTGGTTGAAAGGCGTCTGGGCTGGGCTTCGTTGGTGTTAGGTAGGTGAGGTATGGAGCAGCCTGTGAGAATTCCGCTGGCGCCTGCTTGTGATGGGATGCGCTGGTTCAAGCTACCGAGCTGTTTACTTTCAACAATAAATTCTTGGGGTGTTTGGGGGGTTTTTCTACTCGACTTTCATATTGCTGGCAAGGATTGAATTTGACATCCTCAGCAGTCCAATGCCCAAGATCCAATTATGCACTTTCATTACCCATCACAAAGTAATTTGAAGGCCAAGCGGCCATCGAGCAGCACAATGGTGCTGCTCAAGAGAACAGGCTGCAAAAATTAATGCAGAGTACTGACATGGCTTTGCCCGACTACAGTGGGATCCAAACTGGGTAATTCGTGTGAGACGCTGATTTGTCGACACTCACGGGCTATAAATACTGCCACATAAATGTGCAAAAGTGTGCCGCACTCCTTCTGGGCGTGAACCTCCACTGAAGGTATCTCGAGGTAACTAGATCTTCCCAGTTAGATATTTTGGTGAGTCATTGTCAAAACACAGATTTATGTCTTATATCAAGAAATATTTGCTCCATTGCTTCCCAGTTCCTGCTCTCTTGCTCACCACCCAGAGATTCCCTCACACGTCAACGATCTGGTGTCGGCACCAACCCCCACATCAGCCGCCGCCGCCGGGCCGGTAACGGACAGCGCACGTCATCTTCACGTTGACTGACGAGGCAGCCATTGCCAAAGCACGCCCCGCACTTGGAGGAGCAGACTACTTCAACCTTAGCTCCCAAGAAGTGCAGGAGATATTCGGCATCCATCCAACCAAATTCACTCCGATTCCACGACAGCTAATCGTGCCAGTCTTGGGCGCAGATCCAGTTCCATCGTCTGAAAGCAGACATCACATCAGCGGCTGGCTCTACATTGTCGAGCCTCAGCAGTGGTTTCCCCTTTTGAGACATGGCAACTCCGTCATCGCTTCCAAGTTTAAGTCTCCCAACTCAAAACAGAGAAAGCCCATTGCAGAGGCAAAATTCAACTACGGCTGCAAGGCCGCCATCTCATTCCAACCCGATGGGTCATACTACGGAACGCGTATCGGTTTGAAGAGCAGCGCAGACCTTGCCTTTGAGTACTCCTCCTCGTCTCTCACAGAAGAGCAGATCCAAACCAAGGGGCTGCCAGGGGGTACTCTCCTCCAAGAGCTGGTCCTCTACCCCATTCTCAGATGCAAGGCAACCCGCAGACAGCCTATCAACTTTACGGTTGACGGGGAAAGCAAGCAGCTTGAGTGGGGCTCGAAGCCATCCGATCCAAGCGATATGCAAGGCATCCGTGTGCCATCTTCGCAGTTGGGGCGCATTGTGCAGATGGAATTTCGCCCCGTTTCCAATACTGACAGAAGCGGGGAAGCAGAGGCGGAGGCTGTGGCACGAGTCCTGCCCGTTCCCAAGTTCGGACCTGATGGCGAGCTCCATGTGACGACTCTGCTGGGCCACGTTGACTCTCAGCAGGAGTGGTACATCTACAAAGCCGAGTTTGAGGGCTGTTCGTTGACGATCGACCTCGCGGCCCCGCAGAACAACGTCGCTTTCCCTCCAACCAGCTGCTGGGCGAGCTTACTTGAAGAACCAGATGAGGCATTTGAGAGCGCTCGTGTGAGTAGTGGCCACCAAGATCACCGAGAAGTCAGCTGGGGAAGAGAACTGGTGGAGGAATGTATTATTTAGCTGTTGAATCTTGCTAGGGTTGTTGCGCATTCACGTGTACATATTCGCAGGGGAGTATTAGGGTGAAATAAAAGGATCAGTATGTTCGCGCTCGATTAGTCTCCAGCGTGGACGGGGAACTCTCATCCTATCTTCCGCCATGACTTGGCACAGCCGGCACTTTGAGAGACGAATCCAATGCCTCGTTCTGAACCCGTCAAGCTGCAGCCCTCTTCCAACATTGGGGTTGCCAACTGAGAGATAGGAATCAAAAGGTGGGAGGAAAACCCCCGTATCCTGCAACTCGAGCAGGGAAAAAAGCATGACTACCCAATGCAGTGTGCTGACCAAGAACTTGAACACCATTGAGCCTCGGAGCCTGGGACATTTCGAGCTCTCAAGTGATACATTTGAATTTGGTGTCAAAGCGAGTGTCAGTATGTGGTTACTTGCTCTACGTCTGTCAAGCCATCGAATATTCACTCCTTGATAGCAACCACTGAACAGAAAATGGCAAGAAACATACATAGTTAACTGTACTCATTGGGGTTTCTGGCGAATGAAATTCACCTTCAATGCTTGCGCTCATTCGCCCCCCCGAAAAAGTGTGTAAAAAGAAATACCTACTCGCATTCCCCCTATTGTTTCCTATTACTACTAAATTGTTTGCACAAATCATTTAAACCCAAATCACACCTTACCCAAAAAAAAAAGACAGAAACAGAAACCAAAAGAAGACAGAAACCAAAAACCCAATTGCCACCCAGTACCTACAAATCCCTCACCCTTCCTCCCCCGTATGTCCCCCATGTCCATGCCCATGCCCACGCCCATGTGCGTACTCACTCACATACCCTCCCTGAGTGGCATCCCCAAAGTTAAACCACGCCTCCGGTCCCGGCGTGTGCGCAGTCGGCATGTGCGCAGCGGGAGAAAACGCAGCCATCCCCGCCGGAGCTCCCGCGTGAGGTGCCGGGACCCAGTACCCCGTCGGTTGAGGCTGGTGGGCGGCAAACATGTTTGGGTGGTTGCCAAAGTAGAATGTGTGCCCGCTTGCCGAGGGGTCGCCGTGGTCGGGCAGTGTCGTAAACTGCGCGGGGATGTATTGCTGATGAGGCGGGAGAGGTGTGTAAGCACTGGCTAGGGTATACGCCGGCGTGCTTGGTGTCGCAGCAGCCGCGGGACGAGGGTGGGCACTTCCGATTGAGGTGGGCGCCGTGGTTGTCGTTCTCTGAAGAGAAACTGTCCCCGATCGGTTGGTCGAAGACCCGCGGCCTATCCCGCCGGCGCTGGCGCTCCCGAGGAGAGGGCCGTGGCTCTGGCTTGAGGATGACGTGTCGGAGGAAAAGTTCTCGCGGATGTTGACGTACATCCGAAAAGTGTTTTGGACGACGGTTTTGAGACGGTCGCGGAGGAGGTCGAGACCTCCTACTATGCTTAGGTCTGGAAGGGGGATGTCACCTTGTTGGATCTTGTGGTCCAGGATGTTGAGGAAGAGGCCGGCGAAGTATTCCTCTCCGTCTTTGGGGATTGGGCGGAGGAGGGCGGGGATTTCGTGCCCTTGGAACAGTGTCAGCTTTATTCTTGTGTGTGTGAAGTTGATGAGTACAAGAACCTACAAGGACTGTCTGGCCTCGGCACTCCTCGGAACAAAACATCCCAGATCTCAAACCATTTCTCGACTCTATGGGCCTCGGCGTTCTTTCGTCTGTTTTGTTTGTCCAGCATCGCCCACTGGACTTCATCGACGCCTTCCTTCAGGGATGCATCGCGTAAGGGACATGGCGTTTCACTCTTCCGATGCTCGGCCAGTTTGTTGAGAGATTCTGCCCGATCACCTCCTTTCCCGGGGTTGAACGTTTCTTTGCACCGCTCGCATTGAACTGGCGAGTGTGTTCGTCTCAGGTGTTCTCTGAAACAATGTCAATATTTTGCTAATTCAGGGGCCCGGGGGCTGGCAGCTCACTTCAGCCGTTGAATCGACTTGAACCCAGGACCAGTACAAGGCCGATATTTGTGTTTCTTGGCCGTCCCGCTTTCCCTGTGCATGCTGTACTTGATAGGATCCCGTTTGTGAAAGGGACACGCAAGCAAAGGCGAGTCTCTCGCCCCAGAAGGAGATTCGGGAGGTCCCATATTACCAAAGTTGTCTTGATCCTTCCGGTCGTCGTAGTCGTCATCCTCATTCCAGCCATTATCTTCCCGGATATCCCCATTTGAGTTGGCACGCCGTCGCTTTCTCGCAGATTCGGAGCCTTGCGTAGGAGATGTGTTTGCCGAAGATTGGTTGCCTTCCGGCGATGTCTCCCCTCCGCCGTGAGCTGTTGTTCCACACCTCCAACTCTCAACCTTGCTCTTCAAAGCCCCGTTAAAATCTCGATGTATCAGTGGAATCAGATGTGCGGCGAGGGAGTAGTCCAGACCGACGGCCGATATCACCAAAGACTCCAGGTTCTCATTCTGACCACTCCAGTCGTTGTCGTCTTCATCCTCATCATCACTTGGCTCTTCAGTTTCACCACAGCTCTCAACACCACTTTCGTCACTTTCTGATTCGGCATACTCAGCAGAGCGGACCTCTGGTTCCTTTTCATTCTCTTGCTGATCGCGTGCTGAGATGGCATTCCGGAGTGAACTTGGTCGACTTGGTGATCTCACCGACCGTCCTCTCAGCGAACGGGCAAGCCGGTCAGCCGGTGTTGACGGGCGATGTGTAGACATTCTTCCACTTTGATCAAGTCAGAAACTCAAACAGTTGCAAGACGTGAGGGAAGGACGACCTACCTCTCGTCATCCCACTTGTTGAGTCTCCAGGCATCAGCATCGTCATCGTTGGGAAACCCGCATTCTGTTGCTGGTTCAGCAGAAGTAGCCCAGCTGCTGGCGTTTGACTCTGACGGCGCATAGTAATTTGAGCCTTCCGACGAGGTCATGGGACTGGGAGACCTCGAGGTTCCAGAGGTCGCCGTGCTCTTGGCAGGCTGTTTCCAGTTGCCACGTAACTTGAAGTCATGGCTGAATATGAGTCCATGTGGGTAATCCTGGGAGAGTGGTTCCTCCGACACCTGCACTGCAGCGGCGGTTGGTTGACTCATGATGGAAAATCAGGTGCCCGGCTGGAGTGTGATGTTATCCAGCTGAGAACCTCCACGATGGCCTCGGTGGCAAGTTAACACCTGAGAAGAGGAAAAAGGCCCACGTGGAGAAGATGAGAGGAATAAGATAATATTCCATTTTCCTTTTTCAGTGCTGCTCAGACCGCACTGACCCGGTTTAGGGCTTCGACCCGATTTTTTATTTTTTTATTATTAAATTCTGGTTCTCACCTTCACCTAGCTGTCCCAGTTGCGAGCCCGCGCAATTGCGGTGACAAGTTTGACAATCATTGGACCGTTCAAGGTGGACGACCCGATCGCGGACGGATGAGGATTGGCTGACGAGGGACGGGCCCTGAGGTTCCTGCATCATCGATTGGATCACTGGATTCCATGCTGCACGTTTGACATGCAGGGCAACGCCACGATTCCCGAATAAGACGGCGAACCCACCGGTGACTGCATTTTTGTGATTTGCGGATCCGCGCAAATGCGTTCTCGAGAGTTGGCACTGGCTTGGTCGACATCACAGATTTGTGGTGATTTCAGGGGTAAGACAGAGGTATGCAGATGACGACGTTGCAGGTGAACAGGGTATCATGTGCAAGCTTTGGGCGCCAACGCAGTCTGGGAAGACGTGCGGACTTTATGTAAAATCAGTCAAGCTATCGCAGATGCGATTTTTGGATCACGATACCCTCACGTTGCGTGCGCCTACACAGGTCTATCAGCAATCGCGTATCCCTACTACAAAGGCAATATAGCTCCAAGTAACATTCTTAGGCCTATGTTGACACAAAGTAAAGGTCCTCGGCTAGTTCGATAATTGTTTACAAACACCTATTGATTCGGGAGCATGGAAGACGATCGTTAACACACACCAATTTACTTCGGAGCAAGACATACCTAAACACTCTCGGGCACTGGGGGTGTTATATAGCTCAATAAATAGTCCCTACTCTCTGATTAGCCTGAGTGACGGCAGTTAATAACCTCTCACTCACTTTATCCAAGCACCCGGGATGCCCTATGATGCAGTGGCAATGTCAACCCGTTGCAGAGAGAACAAAAGGGATCGGTGCCAATGAACAGGATCGAACAATTCTTCCCTATCCTTCATGTCTCCCAAGATGAAGTACCCAACACTCATTCTTGGCATCTTCGCCAGCCATGTGGCAGCCTCAGGGGTGCTGCGGCCTCGTCAGTACTGGCCCGACCCCGACCCCAACGACACCGTTCCGACCCCCACTCCCCAAGAATGCGTCGAAATCTCCTTCACCGAGCCCGCGTGGGGGATCTACGATCCAGCCTTAACCTCAATCAACGCCTCAAGCGGTGGCACACAAGGAGATATCCGCTTCCTCGCCATCAACTCGGCCACAAGAGTCGAAGCCAGCTGCAAAGCTCAAAACATTGAACTAGATCCCACCGGAGCCCAGCTGGATGTCTGGCATGACTGCAGTATCCCCAACCTGCAATTTCAATTCATCCTCAGCTTATTCGAGGTTAAACTCCGCGGTACCTGGTCGTGCGACAACACATCATCGTCAGTCCTCTTCTTCCTTCAATCTCCTCACACACACTGACATTCTTGGTGCAGCCTCATCTTCGGAGGTCACGGCTCCTGGCAAGAACCCATAGTCCAAGGCTGCCTAGACGAATGGGACGCCCCCCGCGGACAAGAAACCCTCTGCATTATGGGCGGCTCCCACGTGGCAGCAAGCCTATCCAGTCCCTTCCCCATCACACCTCAAGCCCCTTATCTGCCCTTCACGCCAACCGAACGATCCTGGCGGTGCGTCGACCGTTCCTGGGATCCCGAATGGCAAGTGAACGAGCTTGTGTATCATTACACACCTTCATCGTACAACATCTCCCTCAACATCACCAACCTCTCCAGCGAAAACACCACAGTCTGCTCCGCCACCGTTCTCAAAAAGGATCTCCCCGCAAACGGTTCATTCAACTGGGTGGATTGTGCCCTCCCCGACGGGACTGCAGCCCTCCAACTCCTCCCGGAGCCAGAATACAACGTCTTGGGACTCCGTCAATCCTGGTCGTGCTGGGACGGCGTCGAGGGAGTAGAAGCGTATGTCGCCCCATTTTCCCTCCTCCAATCCAGGAGCTAACCCTTGCGGTGGAATAGAGCAAACTACTCCGGCATACTCTTCCTTACCCCTCCACCCCTAACTTGCACCACGCCCGAAGGCCAACACAGCTGCTCCCTCCCCCCATCCTCCCTCCCCCACATCCAAACAGGCTACGCAGACCAGGCCCCGAGCATGCCGCACACCTCCTACGCCAACCCATCCTGCACAATCAACTCAATCTCGACCCTCAAGTCCTTGACCCTAAACTCATTCACTTTAGACTCTTCCACCTCAAACTTCTCCCTCTCAAACCCAGGATCAGGCGACACTTATCACTTCACCAACGTTCCCTTGGAGTCAAACGGGGAATGGAAAACCTGCTTAGCGGGCACAAATATCCCTTGGCAGCTGGTAGGCTGTAAATATGGTCTGCTCGACGACCAGTTAACAAACAAAAAGATGATCAAGTTTGAGATACAGTGGTATTGCGATGACAGGGACTCGAGTAATGCGTTAGTTGTCCTTTTTTATCTTTCCTTTTTTTTCTTTCCTTTTCTCTCCTTGTTTTTCTTTCATTTTTTTTTTCTATTCTATTTCCTATTTTCACATTTTTCTCTTCTCAGAATCAAATAATGCTGACAACCAACACAGCATCCTCTTCACAGCCACCACCACCTCAACTCAACTTGCTACATCCGAACCCCTTTCCCTCCCGATCTCAAACTTGACGTACAAACCAAACCAGGGAATAATGGACCGCGGTCCTACCCTGCCCTGGATATAATCACATCACCCAAAAAAAAAAGCACAATAAAAGAGCCAAATTGTTACCAACGCTGTTACATTACTTTCCGCCTCCCACTGCCACTCCCGCTCCATTCTATCACCTACTTGAAACATAAAACCGCCCTTCCAGCCATCCCCTACAATACAAAAATGTATAACAAATATACCCTAAACCTTTCATGATAATCTGACAATGCCAAAACTTGAACCTGTCTCCGCCAATGCAATGCTATGCTTTCTAAACAAAGTAGCAATAGTAACTTTAAAAAAAAAAGAGACCAGTAAAAACTGGCTGTGAGTGCGTTTATATCTGTTTCATCCAACTGTTGCAAATCCAACTTGTTTTGGGCGCCATTCCCAAAACAATGTAACCAACTGTTTCCCTCCCCCCGAAACAGCTGATACCACCTCTCACTCCCAACAAACATCAAAATATGGCAACAACCCAGAAACAAAGATCTTTTTCTTTCCAAAAAAAAATAAAAATCAGTGGAGAACACCTTGTCTCCATCTCTCAACCATATCAACCTGTCCCGGAGCATTCGGCTGCATTCCATACCCTCCGTACCCACCCACGGCGGCAGCATCGCCATACATGGGCGACGCGCCATAGCCCATCGTGGCTGATCTCTGCTGCAGCTGTTGCTGTTGCTGCTGAGCCGCCAACAAGCTGACGTTACTGTCATTATACCCCAAGCTCATCCCACCGGCAATGGCATTCCCACCAAAGCCGTTATTGAACTTGCCGTCCATGTACCCTCCGGTTCTGGCGCCGTAAGAGGTAGTCGTCAAGGTCTGAGGCATCTGTGCCCGCAACGCAGCCATCCTCATCTCGTTTTGCTGTTGAACTCTGATCCCCTCGGCCTCCCTCCTCATTCTTTCTTGATCGATTGGGTTCATGTTGCCAAGAGGGGTATCGACAGGGTGGGCACCGAGCACGTCGGCCATCGACAGTGGGCGAGGAGCTAGATATGATTCGGGGATTCCCAGGTTGCCATTGACACCCACGGGTAGTGATGTCAGTGTTGGTCCGGGTCCGCCAGCTCCCATTTCTCGCTCACGGGCTTCGCGCTCAGCTTGTAATCTGCGACGACGTTGACCGAGTGTCTCTTCCTCCTCGGGCATACCATTAGGTGTCGAAGTATCCTTCCCAATGTTGGCGGATACATCCCGGCTGTGTGCACCCTTGCCCTTGCTCACGGAATCCGGCTCGTCATCGGCGCCGAACTGACTCAGGAGCTCAGAGGAAAACATGCCACTGACCGGACGGGCCCGAGGCAGGGGGTTCTCAGCAGCCAACCGTGCTTTGCGCGCTGCTAGAGTCTCTCCTTCGACTTCGGGCTCACTTTCGTTGTCCGCGCCGACAACCGAACCCGCCCTGGAGCTTCCTGCTTGAGGTAGGGGAAGAGTAAGTCTCGATTGCGACCTCATGCCCATGAGGCCGTTGCTGGAGGGCGTAAGCGGCATGTGGCTCATTCGTTTTTGCATGACGTTGAGTGACATGGGCAACTGTCCAGCGTCTCTGCCCTGGAGTCTGTCGCGGCGGCGGCTGAGCGGTTCGTTATCTTCCATGTCGCGACGCTCCATCAAGCCCAGCGGCCGGTGGACCTCGCTCATGAGGGCACTTATATCCATCGTCGAGCGGTTGTTGGCGTTGCCATTGCCAACGGCCTTGGCGACCGCGAGCATTCCCAGAGGGACATCCTCATCATCCATGTCTTCCAAATGATCGGGATTGGCATTCGGATCCTCCCAGGCAAGGTTGACACGCTTGCCTTTTCTCGCTGCCTGTTCCACCTGAGCAACAGCGTCGAGCTCGAGCAGAGTGCTGTGCATGCCGTTGGGAAAAGCGTTGGCGGCCGGGCGAGTTCTGAGCTTGTTCTGCTGTTTCCTAATCTGCAGTTCGGCAAGCAGAGTCGTTGGCGGGCCGTGGTAACCATCTTGCTCTTCCTCGGATTCGTCTTCCGTCTCCTCCTCGCTTGACTGCTCGTCTCTGCCAGGTGCCAATGGGTTGGGGGAGCTGAGTCCGTTTGCATTCCTGTCCTCGTCCTCACTCTCGTCGGCATTTTGTCGTTTTCCACCAAAGAGAGAAAAGTGGCTGGAACGTTTCGGCGCTTCTCCGGCATTATCGAGCAGATTGGGGTTGGAGTTTTTCTTGATGAGTGTCTTGCGTTTGGGCTTCGTGTCGATCTCTTCTTCAACCGCAACCCGCGCCTCGTCCGAGGCCCTCTTCTTTTTCTTCTTTTTCTTTTCTACCCCATACACCTCGGACCCCAGCTTGCCGGCATAGGCATGGTCTGTGAATGCACTGACAGGCGCATCCGCAGAAGCATCGAGGAGGCTGTCCAATGTCGCCATGGCGGAGCCTCCCTTGACTTCAATCTTCGGGAGCTGGGTAGGGAGATCGAAAAAGGCGCTTGCTCGCAGCTGCGGTGGAAGGCCGTCGAGGATGGTGGCACGGGACTTGCGATTGTCTGCGTCCTTGAGTCGTTGAGGTCGACAAATTTCTCGTTGTTGCTCTTCTGTAGGAATTGCTGGATGAATGGTGCTCGCCTCCGACGGATGTCTAGCGTGGGCCGAGGGGATCTGCGGCGCAAGTCCAACACTGGACGTCCGGTCCCCGGGTTCCCCGCCAACTACGCCCGTGGGCGTCATTAGTGGAAGGCTGTCCCGGCTCCCCCGTAAGCCCTCGATGGGGTCGGGCAGCCAGACACGCGATTCACGGGCAGCCATTGGCATGACGCTCATCACTTGAGATCGGCGGTTGTTGCGGGCGGCATCCACCGCCTTGGGTTTCTTGGACAACTTGGGGGGAAGGTTCAGCATGGCTGGCACTGGCGCCGGATAGAAGAGCATCTCTTGACCGGACATTGGGTCGAAGAACGATGTCGGCCTGTTACCGTACGATGGCAGAGCGCGTGGCTGCGGTCTTGGTCGGGGCTCGGGGATCTCCGGCTCGCCATGAGGAACAAAGTCTGAGGCTTCCGGATCACAATGAACTCCATCAAAGTCGCCAAACGCTGCCTGATCATACGTCGTGACGGACGCAGTCGAGGTCAGCGGTCGCTGCGCAGCGTCACTATCATTGGTATGCCAATATTGTTCGTACTGATCTGGCTGATGGAGTTGCAGACGGGGAGCTGGTTCATCGAGGAACCCATGGTCAAGCATGGGCTCCAACTCGTCGGCAAATTCGGGGTCGATCTGCTGATGCGCACTTGCCGCAATGCGAGCCTCCTCATCCTCGTCATCAGCGATTGGTGGCGCACGATCGGCCTGATCGAGGGCATCCTGCGTCAAGGCAGTTGGGTATTCAAGCTCTGCAATCTGAGCAAGGGAAAGCTTGGAGCTTGCAATGCTGCGAACCGAGGCCTTGCCTGGCCCATGCCGAGACATGAATGATGGGAAGTCATCCCCACTCTCGGCATTCTTAGAGAGCCCTGCGGCTTCAAGCGGCTCCCCGAAAGACATGGGAGCTCCGGTTGAGCTCGCCTTGCTTCCAGAGCGAAGACGCGCCGAGGCGGCCGAGGTGGATGTTTGCGGGCTCATGACATAACCACCAGGAGAGTATCCCCCAAATCTTGCCGCGTTGTTGGCCTCCAAGATGGAGTTTTTCCTGCTCGCAATTGACAGCTGCTTTACCGAACCGCAGTCTGAGCCCGAAGCAGCCCGTGCGCGTTGCAGAATCGATGATCGCTGACTTTCGGTTCGCTTCAACTCGTTGTGCTCTTCGCGAATAGCCTCTTCGATCGAACTCGTCATCGACAGCCGCTCGGCGGTGGCTTCAAGCGCGGCAATGTTACCGAGAAACACTCCAGATTGTGATTGTTTGTTCAAGTCGGGGGTAGGATGCGTCAGATTGATGCTAGCGGTCGACGCAGTGCGGACGAGGATCGACTCTCGTTGCTTGGGAGAAGGAATCGCGTTTGGGGTTGGTCGGATTAATGGGGCATCAGCGACATTCGACGGCACAGTGGATTCAGCGGCGGTCTGCGGCACGACGTCCGGTTGCTGTTGTTCTTGGGCAGCAACGGAGTTTTTGTTGTCGCTTGCAGAGGCTTCGGCGCCTACGGCAGCGCCAAGCCCGGCCTCCTGTTCCCCTGAACTCGTATCGGAATTCGCCCCTTCTTGCACAGCCGGAGATGGGGACAAGGTCGCCGGTGGTGAAGCCAATGCGGCAGCGCGGAGTGAGCCGTGGCTTTTTTTCGCGAGCAGGTCTCGTTGTTCTCGTGCAGCCGCAGAGGCGCGTAGGGCGTGCAGCGCCTCAAACGATTGGACCATGCTGCCGACGATTGTGTGAGGCTGGCCGTGACCTGCCGGGGTTGTACTGCCCGTGCTGCTGACGCTGTTGCTCCTGACAATACCCTGGCCAACATTTAAATATGTGTTTCCCTCCAGCTTTCTCAGCGCCACATCGTCTTCTACAATTGCCGAAGTGCTGTCGTCGAGGAAATCGCTGTCGTTCATGGAGAGCGGCGTGAATGCCTGCTCGGCCAGGTTCGCGTAGGCCATGGGGGACGTTGATTGGGAAAGGGAGGTCGAGTCGGATGTGGGAGAAGCGGCGGTCGCGAGCTTGTTGTCGTCATCGGCACCGACCTGGCCGTCCACAGCGTTATATCTCAACGCCATGGCGGAGGGTGCAACATGAGGGTAGGCAGTTGGGCAGGTCGGACAGGTCGGACAGTCAGTGCGACGGCGACGACCAGACGCTCTCGTCCGGGTGAGCTGCTGTCTTTCTAGCGTCGTGTTAGTGGCTGGTTGTCGGTCGCCGTGCAGCGCAATCTAGAAACGCACTGATAAAGGTCCTCGTCTAGCGCGATGTAGCTATCGGTCAAAAGACGGTCGCCGTTACTGTTCTTATTGACTGTTGATCAATGGTGCAAGTGCAAGTGCAAGTGCAGTAGCAAGTTCAGTGGCAAGTGCAAGTGCAAGTGTCGGTAGCCGTTGCAGGACAGCAGTATCACGATGATGGTGTCGGGTGACGCTAAAAAATCATGTGGGAGGGCCGGAATCAGGTGGTTGTGCCGCAAAAGGAAGCAACCTGAAAGGAGGGAGAAATGCAAATGCAAATACAAATGGAAATGGCAACCAGCAACATTTGAGACCCAAAATCAGAAGAAGGGCTTATTTCGTTTTAATCTCCATCTATCAGAGGGTATCCCGGTTGCGACTTGCTCTCACTCTCCCGGAAATCTTGTGTCACTGTGGGTCCCGCAAATCAGCGATCCTGTTTTCGACTGCCCAGTGACTGCGACTTCCAAGGTGCAACCAGCTGGGAAGTTGGTCCAAAGTAGGCAATTGGTAAAAACCGAAAAGCTTTGCGACCACTGCAATTTGTTTTTGTGCACGCATGCAGATACGATACTTGCTGCAACACCTGCTGCAACACCTGCAATGCAGCCCGAAAACACTTTTTTCCTTTTTTTCTTCCCCTTTTCTCGTTCGTGTTCTCGAACAAGATTGACTCGGCGAATGGGTCCTTTTCGTTATTGCATCCTAATTTTAAGTTTCGTCCCTGTCTCCCGCAGTCGGGATTCCCCTGAAAGCGGGACTTGTCAATCAAGGAACAAATTGGCCCATCCACACGATATCCACTCCATTCATCCAAGCCAAGTGCTGCTGATGTCGAGCTGAGTTCTGAAGAACAGCTTCTGTTTTTTGGTCGGGAAGGATTCTGATATCGTCGACATCAGATTGGCCGAACCATCTGCGGACGTTATCTGGGCGAGCAAACATGGCCTTGTTTCCTTTTTCTCAGAGATATCGTGAGACTGGGGTCTTTGTCGAGTCACCCTGAAAGTCTCGGGCCGCGGTGGGAGCTTAATGCCCTTGGGAGATCTTATCAAGTGCCGTGCGCTTATCTGTGAGACCCTGGTCATTGCCATCGCCAGATCATCATCATTATCATCACCGCCATCGCCAACGGAGGATTGCGCGACAGACTTATCTCTGCATTTTTCTTTTTTCTCTTTTCCTTCCAATATTTTTCAGGTTGCATGCAGTGGTCGGGGGTTTATCCAGCCGAGCCAACGTTTTTTTCGTTTTTCATCTTGGCAACCGTTCGACAGAAAAGCCTCACCGTCATCCGAACCGAGAGAGTCTGTGCCGCCACGTGACATCCGGGACATTGGCATCTTATGAAAGATCTCACTCATGTTCCGATGGGTTGATGGACTGATAGAGTCGGTTGACCAAATGCTCGGATCTAAGCGTGTGTCTCGTGCGGTGTTTCAGTCAATACCAGATGGTCAATCGTTCGTGAGCTTTTTTATGTTGATGGCAACCCATCCTTGTCGGATAGGGTTGGGTTGCATCTGCCAATGAAACCTTTCAACGATTGGACCCCCACCATCAACCCGTCCGTCCTCACTTCTCTTCTTTATCAAGAAGCGCCCGCTCCTCCCGTCTTCCGATCGTTCTCGTGGTTGTGACTAGCAAAAGATTGAATGGGAAAGCCATCAATGTAACCAATGCGGCCACCCGTTGCATTGCAATCTCTTCAGTGACATGTGTTCAACGCCCTGCGTCTTCACTGTCCCTCCACGTTTTATTATCTCGGTGCCATGCACACATATGTCTCAACCTACTACCTATCACACACATCTGCAGTGTGGTACAATTTCCCTCTCAGTGTCTACCCTCTAGTTGTGCAATGTTTTTGTTCTCTCGGGAAAACGGTACCCCCTAATCTCTCTCGTGAACCCACTCCGCTGTCAGTCCTTGGGATCATTCAGGCTAAACCAGACCACAAGACCGGAAACTATACTGATCCAGGTATAGGTGGTTTGAACGAACAAGTTCGTCGGGTACCTGCATTGCCGGCTTCGTCTGTGCTCAAGTCCCGGGCTTGGCTGGTTTGGTGGTGCCATGGGATGTTGGTATTGTGTCACAGTGAGGATGAGGGGTATGAGTGCTGCCTGTTCGATAATTATAGAGATTGGTCCGCTCTTTTCATTGCTGCCAGGTAACATACAATCTGGGGGGTCTCTCAGACCATACAGTCAGACCTTTATAAGAAATCAAGCCTGTTGAATTCATTTAGTCTATATCGAGAAAGAAAACAGCGCATAATATCTATCAACTTTGAACTTGAAATCATCGCAACTAACAATCCTTCCAAGGAAAAAAAAAAAGGAAAAGGAAAAGGAGAAAAGAAAAAAAGATAAAAAGAAAAAAAAAAGCAAAGCCATCCTTATATACATAACTCCTATCCTTCCCTTCGAGTAGAAACCTAACCTCTACTCTCTCGCACCTAGTTGGAATCATGGTCTGTCTTTCTGCTTCGGTCGGGCCTGTAAGTTTTGACGAGGAAGGGATTGGATTTACAGAACATCTGCTAGCCAATCATCCTTGAGTGATTTCACTTGGATATGGGGACTAGCTCGGTATGCGGAGTCATATTTCCTCTGGTCGTCGGGCTTCATGAACCTCTGCTTGGCGTCCCATCCAGTTTTTTCAATATTCTTGATGCCGTGTTCTTGCAACAAGGTCTGTTACAACAGGTTAGTGATGACGCCTTGAATGTGTTGGGGTTGAAACTTGCCTTGACGAAGTCCTTGTTCTGTGTAACTTTCACTCTCGCCGGGAGAAGTGGTCTTGTAATGCCAGTCAACTGGTCTGCATTGCTCAACCACTTCTTCAGCACTCCGCCGTTTTCATCCGAATCTTCGAGTCTGTTGTGCACGCGCCTCACGGTCTTTCCGACAGTGACCTCTTGAAAGCTGCCCGGGTCAAGGAAGCCGGTCACGACAAGAGGGTGCTGGTTGAGAAGCCGACCAACCTGCGGGCCCTGACTCTCAATGCTTTGTGGCCTTGACCAGGCTTTATGGGTCTTCAGCAGCGGCTCCTCCCAGCTGAAGACGCGCAGCCCGACAAAGGCGGGAAGGTCGGTCGAACCGCTACGTCCCCCGATAAGCCCTATGACGGGTGCCTCCTTAAACCGCAGGAAGTATCTCGGAATGTCCAACTTGGCCAGATTGCTGGCGGTTTCGGGCTTTCCCAAGGGAGCGCTTTCCGAGGTGCCTTGCAGATAGGTGGCAACCAGATGCCAGAAGTAGGCCTTTGCTCTATTGTCGGTCGGTCCGCCCGAAGTTCCGTTGGGATTATTCGCTGGGCTCGAGACGACGTTGAGGAGATCAAAGATTTCGGCCCCGGCAGGCTTTTCCGCAGCCGGGATCTTGTTCCACTTGTCGCTCTTCATCTGGGGGATCGCAAACAAGAGATAGCCCCGCGCACGGCACAACTCGCGCACTTGTGTGAAGATATTCATGTTGGCGTCGTGCTGGGTGTTGACGTCGCCGATCCTGTAGTTGAACAAGACCACACCCTTGGTTTTGGGAGTGCACTGCGCGTTGATGGTTGCGCAGAGGTCCAGGAATTTCCCTTCGGCCGCAGTCTTCACTCCCTGTGGCATCTGTGATCCGCCGCTCAGGTGATAGCCTAGAATCTTCTGCGACTGTCTGAAGCCGAGATAATTCATCATCTGCATCACGATCGAGGTTGAACACCAAATGTGGACGAGCTTTGGGTCCTTGACTGGACCTAGGAGTTCGTCTTCTTCGGGCTCTTGATCGGGGCCCGGGCCTGGGTTTCCCTTTTCCCTCAGCTCCTTGAGTACAGAAGCAAATGAAAAGCTTTTCCCCTTGGCCTTGGTTGATAGTTGTTCCAAGAAGTTCTTCTCGGCGATCGCATGGGTCAGGTCCTCGTTGGCTGTAGCGATAATCTTTCGGCCCCGTTTGTAAGGGACGATGACGAGAGACGTGGAGAGGCCTATCGAGTTCATATACTCCCACGAACCTCTCGTCCGCTTTATTGTCTCGGCCGAATCTTGGTAGTTCATGGTCGTGAGGCACGTCTGGATGTTGACGGTCGGGAATGGGTGGGAGCTGCTGCCGGGTTTATCGTACTGGCTCAGAATCTGAGCAGCCGCAACGTGCCAGATATCACCAGTTAGGCCCCCCCACCAGGCTATATAAGCATTCGGCACCCCTTGCTGGACTTGTCGCTTCGCAATGTTGTTTGAAGTGCCTGCACCCCAAAAAGGGAAGGTATTGCTGGACGACATGTTGTCAAGTCAATAAAAGGATAAGTGTGTTGTTGAACGGGTAGCCTTTGAATTCAAATAGCTATGGAGTAGATAGCTAGGTATCGATGTGGTCGAATCAGGTTGTTTGTTGCTTGTGATTTCAGCATCAGCCGGTTCTGGCCAGTCTTTATACCAAGAGCATCTCCACCTGTTGTGATTCTCACATCTCCCTACATACACGGCGTAGTGCTGGGCCACCCCCAATAGAGGTTTGCAAGAGGCGGGAAGATAGAACAAGAGGATAACACGGCGTTCCATGCCCCCTGTCATCATCATCACCACTCAACCCAGGAAGCGCCCATGCGGCCCAATCCCACCAGAAACGCTTTATCTGACATCATCATCGAGCAACCAATAAGTAGGTACAACCCTCGTGTCATGTTCAGTCATACTTGAGAGTCATCACTTGAACACTTTCCCAACCTCCAAAACGATGCCGAGATGAATCTGCGTGGCGGGAGGTTTACAATGTGTCGCAGGAATCCATCACACAGAGTTAATTTTGTACTTTTTCATTCCCCGGAACATGGCCCTCGGAGGCAGTAGGTAGACCTTCCTGCATTCGTTCATGAATTTTGTCCGAAATGTCAAAATTGTCACCTGTAAAACCCTGTGATTGTGACTCCTTGTCTTGCTATAGGAATTGTAGGAGCATGTAAGATGGTGACGCCGTGTGAGTGATGCATCTCCTCCCTTCGAGTCCCCTCCGGAGGTTTTCACGATTCAGAGGGGAGACACCATTCACCACCCGCCAAATGCGTGTATTGTGTTTTATGGCACCGGCTTCTCCAACTTCAATTCTGCCCATCTATACCCAAGGCCTCAGAGGCCAACACACACTTCCGTTGGGTTGGGAACCGTAAGGTTCCGAGTGATTGAATCATAGCCCTCAACTTGCCCCCATATCCTGGGATCTGACATAATTGATGTCATGTCCAGGGTGATGGTATTCAAAGGAGACACAAAATAAATAAAACATCCGTCCATTGCATTCTTGTAAGATGCTGTGATGAGCAAATATGTAAGATAACTCTTGTCAGTTCGCGAACCACATACCCCGACATTATATACTGACATTCATCTGATATAAAATGAGCAGGCATTCCTGAAAATAGGCAGACATTCCTGAGAGTAAATAGGCTTACTTGAAAATGATCAAGTCTTCCTCAGGATGAACAAGCTTCCTTGAAGAAAAGATATGCCTGCCTCAAAATGCCAAAGTTGCATGGCTAGGCTGGGGGGCCGCTCGAACAAGAATCCAACTTTTGCGTACCTACCTTATCTAATCACACACTTTAATAAAAATTCACAAAGCTATCGACTCAGAAAGCTCAACGGCCTTGTCAATTCAAAAGTACCTCTTATCTCAACTTGGTTACTGATAAGCAAGTACATGGACGATGTCTCTGCAAGCACGACAGCGATTTTTAAAATTCTTCAACTTTACAAAATTCTGAGAAACCAAGCTCCCCTTCTAAAAGCTTTTCGACTTTACAACACAACAAAGCTCTAAAAACAAAGCTCCCCGCGAACCAACCTCGATCTCGACGAAAAACAATCCAACACCATCAAAACCAACAACGCCTCATCAATAAAACATTTGTTTTAAGATGCCGTCTCGCCACTATACCCTCCGAGGTCGATTCTTCGTCCTCTTGACCGACATCACGGGCAATCCGCAGATTTTGGCGCAGCGCCAGGCACGTCGGGACTATGTCCTGAATATGTGGCAGTCGGTTTTTCCCGACATTGGCAGGGTCGAGGTTTCGCAAAAGTGGCAGAACTCGATCTACCATGTTTTGTGCCGCGAGTTCCACGGGTATGGATGGGACCACGTTTCGGTCGATTATTGGGAGTTTCGCATCGATCATGCGATTTGGATGAATGGTTTCGGGAAGAATGGAGCTCCCTTCCCCTTTTACTCTAATCGGGGCCAGGAGAGCGACCAGAAGGACTGGAGATTTGATGGGAAGCATTGTGAGATCTACAAGGGCTACCTCTCCGCCAACAAGGTCACGGCTGGAGATTTGGAGAATGCTGCTGAGCAGCACAAGGTCAACAAGGAGGAGGAGCAGGCGAAGGAGCTTGGTGTCATTGGCATCAGAAAGAAGCTGGGGTTGGATCTGTTTGGTTATGGCAAGCCGATTGCTTCTGGGACTGGCGGCGACCAGGCCAAGCTGCGTCTCCTGTGGGAGACAGTTTACGGGGCGGACACCAAGCCTCCTTTTGAAGGTGTTGGATTTTTCGAGATTCCTGTCCCCGCTGGTCTCGAGGTTTTTGCTGGAGGGCCGGAGTTGAAGAAATTGGCCTCCCTCATCCACCCTGGCATTCGTGTCTTGGCTAAGGCCATGGATGTCGATTTGGGCGGCGCCTTTTCCAAGATCAAGCTCGCCCTGGTGTTTGTCGACCGCTCCCCTTGGAGGGAGGGATTACTTGAGGCATTCCTTCGTTTTTGGTTGATGCTGCTGGAGTGGTCCAGCTATTCTTCTCAGGTTGGGCAATACGCCTTTCCTATCGATCCCAACACCGTGCAGTCGCTTTATATCTTCTTGATAGAGGCTCAGGAGTCATTCAAGGAGATGTACGGCCGCAAGGCCCTGCCACTGATGCAGGAGGTCGAGCAGAACTGGAATTTTCTGCAGAAAGTCGCTCTGGGTGAGGACTTGACCAGCGACTTGGAGGTTGATGCTGGCAAGCAGGAGAAGGAGGAGGATGAGGACACCGCCACCGAGGCAGCTCCCAAGGATATTGTGGCGGTGGAGGAAGAGGCCGAGAAGGAGGCCGAGGAGAAGGACGGCGATCTGGAGATCTTGCACGCCATGTCCAAGTTGGATTTGGAGGAGAATGGGAAGGAGGATAAGGAGGACAAGGAGGAGGATAAGGAGGAGGATTTAGATGCTGCTCCTCGAGTCACCCTCCTTCACAACTTGACTTTCGACCGGATATTGTAAGCATGGGGATTGTTTGCTGTTGTTTTTTTCCGTCTTCCGTTTCAGGGAGGTCCAGATTGTGCGACTTTTGCGTGGCCACTTGGCCCTTTTCTAATGACCGACGTACAAGTATGGATGTTCTTTTTTTTTTTTTTTTTTTTTTTAATACCTTAATTAAATCTCCCGTTGTGTACACTGTAAAATCTGACTGCTTCCCCTATAATATCATGCTGATGCTTCTTGCCTTTGACGAAGAAAGCATGACCTTGGCCTGCAGTCATGTCATTGATTAACACTTGAATATCATCTAGGTACACACCTGAATACAGGTAACTTCAAACCTCAACTTCCCATGCCAAACCTCAACTTCCCATGCCGAACCTCAACTTCCCATGCCAAACCTCAACTTTCCAGATCAAACCTCAATGGCTATTATTCCTTTAATACGCGCAAGGTTAACAATAACAACACACATATAATAAAATCAACATTTATCCATGCAATTAATTTCACAACATATTGCATTCATTAAGGCAGTTTATTTACAAGCAATGACTTCATTTCACCCAGGGATTGAAGGGAACGAATAGCAGTAGTTTAGGTTTCCTTGCGGTCAGGGAAACAGACAATATACGTGTACTTTACAGTTAAAAAAAAAAAAAAAAAAGTCCACAGGACAATCCCATAAAACCATCCGGCCCCTCCACATCACAGTGTGACTACCTCCGTGGGCATCAACATGCCATTAAGACAACAATCTACCAAGAGAACGGCAACATAAAAGACTCCTAATAACCCTTTCCTGCGTGCTATCTCTAGCTCATGCCTCTATCATTATCCCTTACTGTAGTAATCTGCATCTTGACCAAAATCCTCCTCCTCGCTCTGGTATCGACGCTTGGTATAGCCAGCGGTTCTAAAGTTGTTCTTCTCAACAGGCGGATTGTTAAAGTCTTTGTTAGCAGGCGCCAGAGCTTCCTTCTCAACCACCCCGTAGCTCTGGTAAATTGAACCACCCCTGCCACCTCGATACCCTCCACCGCCCATGTATCCTCCACGGCCACGGTATCCAGTTTGAACACCTTGTAGAGGAGCGCCATTTCCTCCAGCCTTAAACTGGGGGAACAGAACCCGAGCCCGGAGGCCCGGGCAGCGACGACCGGTTTCCGCCGGCATCTAAAAACCCAGGATGGGCCTCAGTCGTCTTCCGCAATGCAGCCGGTACCAGCTCTGAGTCAACGGCGGCCTCCTTGGTAAGCACCCACGTCCAGACGGACTGGGGATCTTCCTTTGCCGCTGCGTTCGCCACGCTGTCCAAGGCCGTCAAAGTACCCCGCCCAACAATGGTGTTTGGCCCAATTCTGGTTCCAAATGCATCACCATAGTCGTGGTTACGGTCTTGGTTGGTCAACGCCAAATCCCCTTGTCGAGTGAACCCGACTTGCATGCGGCCCGGGTTGACATTGTACAGGTGAGCTCTATTGGGCCTTGTTTTCTTCCTTGGCCGCAGCTCATATGGCACTGGGTCCTTTTTGCGTTCGGCCTCTACCGCCTTAGCGATATCCTCCCTGGCACGCTTCAGGCTCTTCTTAATCTCTTCAAAGGAAGACATTTTGCTTGCTTTCAATTTTGATCTCGGTGATTCGGATGGTGCTTTTTGTTGATTTGCGGTTGATGGGATCGAAAAGTTGGTTGTTTTGTTGATGCGGAGCGATGTGGCTTGGAGTTGGAGATGAAGTTTTGCGACTCTAGGAATTTTTTTTTTAAAAAAAATTGACAGTACCACCACTAACCTTCCGCCAAAAGCTTGCCCCGCTTCAATTCTGCGCAGGCAACAAAATTTTTACTCTGTCTTAGACACGCAGCACCCTCAAAATTCACTGCGCAATACCTGTGCCCCTCGCATCCGCGTCCATTACCACGAACTCCCCCGCATCCATTCCCCCTTCACGACAAACCCCTCGACGACGCAGACGACGCAAACAACGCAGACATCATGCCACCCGGCGGACGAGAAGGCAGGAAGAATGCGCGAGGCGCTAGCCAGGCAAACGAAAGACGCCTGCACGAAGAGATCGAAGTCGGCTCTGATCCTGAGGTTACCGGTGTCGCGAAGAGGCTCAAGAACGCAGTGCTTGGAAGGTTGAATACTATCTTCAAGCAGCTCAACGAGGCCACTGTGGTGGAGGGCGAAACAGGAAACATTGGGCTGGATACTGTCATGCGGAAACATTTGAGGGATTATCCCGTTGTTTCCGAGCAAGACCTGGACAATATGCTGGGCCCAACCATCAATGATGCTTGGACCCAGGAGGAGGAAGATCATCTCCAGATGACATGGCAAAGCCACCCAATGAAGGCAGTCATTGAAGGGCTGAAGGAGAATGCCACCAAGGAACTTCTGGTGTTGTGGAAATGCGTCGTCCAGTACTTCAAGGTCACACCGGTCGACATCATTTCCCCTCGCCACAAGTTAGCTTTTGACCACGAGAGGGTAGGGAAGGAAGGGTCTGGTGTGGTGGTTTGGCCCAGCACGTTTGCCAAAGCCTTCTCGCAGATACTGGTCCACCCTTTGTGGAATTTCGGGCATCTGCCGACGTTTGTGATGGTCCTCCAGTTCGCTGTCATTGTGCGCACCCATGACAAGAGACCATGGCATTTCAGAAATCCCACCACCGACCATTACCTTGGGGCTTTGGAGGATCTTATTCACAGGAATAACATGATGCCGCGGCATGCACGAACGGATATGCCGGCGCTCGTTTTACGAGCTAGGCAGGATAAGTTGGTTCGGGATAGGCTTGTCTCTCCATGGTATCTGTTCTTTGAGGCCATTGTAGCTTCTACAGACCGTGATGACCTGCCGTCTATCCTCGACGGCGACTTTGAGAGGCGGCCATACAAGATCACGACCAAGGATCACGAAGTTATTAGAGATGCGCTGAATATGCAGGCTCCCTTTGGGGCCCCGGCAGTCTTTACCAGCGATCTTTACAGACAGATGTTTGGGGTCATCCGGAAGGAAATAACGGCGCCTAAAGGGCATGAAGTCCTGGTTCAAGCTCTGTGCAAGGCCAAGCTCAAGATTGACAGAGAGCATAGCATTCTCCGGCACCAGGCCGATCCGAGATATCTTTCTCGTTCTTTGGGCATTCGCCTGAGTACTGAACGAGGTCAACTGCCAGTGGCGAGCAATAATCGGGAAGAGGCTGGTGACTGCGAAGAAGATGCTGACGTGATGGGTATCGACAATCTGGGACCTGAGGTCAGTCCAAGAGCACCTAATCCCAGAGGTGCAGCTGAGACTCCGAGTCCGCTCTCCCCTCCACCACAGGTACAGAGCCCTGGCACTCCAGAAGCTCCCCAGAGGGAGCAGGTCAAGGTATACCCAAATATTAGCTCGGCAAATATTGGTGATGGCTTGGAGGTAGAACCTGGCCGGGATAGTTCGTGGGACCACACAAACTTGACATCTGCGATGGACTCGACAGGGCTGGCAAGGAGATCGTCAAGATCTATGCGAGGAATCCTTGCTCACAACTTGCATAATGTCCAGGAATAAATGGAATCAAAATTGACGGGAGTTTATTATTGTGTGTTTTTAGTGAAGCCATGACTTGAATTTTGATGCGAGTATTTATGTGCACTTAACTTGATAGCCCTGTGTTGTATCTGAAGTCACAAACATCAATTCCATGTTTCAAACCTCGGATCCAAGAACCAAACTTCAGGTTTTATACTCGAACAAAAACTCTTCTCGAATCAAGATATCTACCAAATATCACGCATGTTTTACTGTCTCTTCCGAGTACTGCGACCACCCTTTGAAGTGACATCCGGACCCGCGTCAGCTATCTTTTTCCGTTTATTCTGCTGAGACGGCCCTCCACCCTCTTCCGCATTCGCTTCAAGTTCTTTCCTCTTCAAATTCTGTTCCAGCCAAATCTTTGGGCCTGCAGGCGGCAGCTTTGCTGAAGCATCAAGACTCGCCTGCTCGATTGCGGCCTTTTGAGCAGCAAGTTTCTGTTGATGCTGTGCGCTAAACTCCTTTGCCTCCTTCATTGTGGCCTCCCACAATGACCGCGCTCTCAAGCG
Organism: Cladorrhinum sp. PSN332; assembly: GCA_033297175.1. Taxonomy (NCBI): domain Eukaryota; kingdom Fungi; phylum Ascomycota; class Sordariomycetes; order Sordariales; family Podosporaceae; genus Cladorrhinum; species Cladorrhinum sp. PSN332. The sequence goes on from MU858928.1 coordinate 55,600, forward strand.
ACGCTCAGAGATCTTGAAGACTTCCTTTGGATTATCAATCTGCTCGTAGTTGGATCTCACATAGAGGAGCATGTAGCCTACCCCTACCGGATCCGTGATACTCCAGCTATCGTCCAAATACGGAGCACGTGTATCTTTCTCAAACTTGGGCACACAGTTCCGTCCCAAAAGATCATAGATCCTGATCTTGTCCTCTCCATCGTCCGTCCCTCTCAATCGGACAACAGACACCAAGTTATATCGATGTGCTTTGCCTTAGACCCAGGGCAATTCTCCCGGCGGTGGGGTGGAAGTCGGTACACCTATGCAAGAAAGTTGAAACACCGTTATCTGCCTGAATGTAGTCTTTTGGGGGTCTTGGGGAGTGTATAAGACCCGAATGCAGACGGAGTGGTTCGGGCGAATTGCTTCCCATCTTGCCGAGGTGCCAGTTCCGGTGCGCCACTCTCTAAAGGTCTGTCCGATTCTGTCTTTCAGAGGCTCAACCCCATCCCACCTGATCAGGGAGTTATTGGCCACTTCTAAACTTACCCCGAACGCTGTGTTAGTCTCAGCGACTCTCCAGTCTTGCTTGACTTCTCCATTGTATTCGCGAATCCCTCGGTCTTCCTTCATTAACAGCAAAGCTAAGCGTGTCTAAAGGGATTGTAACAATGCTCCCCCTCTCATGAAATCGAATAACGACAGAGTTCCATATCCTTGATCCAGTACCGCTTTCACCAAAGTCTGCTGTGCTGCCTGGAGGGCTTTAATGGGGGTTGAAGGCAGTGTCCGAGTTCAAGGGGAAGAATGGACTTCGCTCTTTGGCCTAAAGAAACGAAGACTTTGAGGTCAAGTTGAGGACAATGGACGAAAAGTTGAATCAACAGGTCCATTCTGCGCTGTATTAAAAGCATGGCCTTGACAGCATCACTGGCATACCTTAAGAAGAAGTGACATTGATGTTAAGATTGGCAAACCCTGTTTAAGGGCTGACTGCCGACGGTGTCCCTGCAAGTTTGTTGGCGAGGAACCAAAAGTTGGAAGAAGAGCTGAGCGGCGCAGATAAAGTCATTGCCGAACTTAAGGCTCGTACTTAAGAAGGTCGCTTGCATTAAAGGCTTTACTAGCGCTATATATATATATATATATTTATATTTGTCCAATGCTTCTCCGCCTATTCCCTAAGGTATTTAGTATAGGGACTTGTTATAGATCTAAAGGCGGCTTGAGCGGTCAATTACGGTATAATAAGAATGCTTCGGGACTATCGTGCCTTAGTACCATTCCGCTAGGGTTAATGAATTTTATTATTCGTTCGGAGCATAGGGATGGTAAGCGGATACAGCCAGGTCCCTCTTAGTCCGTCAACTCGATAACGGACCTGGGAGAAGTCGTAACGGGGGCGATGAGGAAATTCTGCCCATCTAAGGCAGGCTCCCATGATTTGAGACATTAGTTATTTTCTTATAAAGTCAAATGTAGCCAGCTTTCTACGTAGGGAGGTAATAACGGTTCATATTTCGAGAGTTATTTACCATGCATCATACCTCATCGAAGATTTCCCTATGATCCTGATAACGCTACCTATAGTATACTTCATGAGTTCTAGTGAAGATGAGAATCTCCCATTCTGGGTTAATTTAACATGATTTTTCCCCTTTTGCCAAAAACAGCGGGGCGGGTTACTAAGGGAGCAACAATGATTGGTGAGGCTTACAACCATTGTCCAGGATTTCAATACCCGATATCCAGCAATGCTTGACGCGCAAATAGTTCCCCTGACTCCCGGCTCATAGGTACTAAGTCAACGCCCCCCTCCGGCCCCAGATCCGTCCTTAAATTTGCAGGAGGGCATCGTTTGTTTAGTGATAGGAGTATGCTAGGGGCTAGCGCCTCTAGTTCCTGGGCGACAAGCAGGACGCGACGCCGCTGGCGTAGGCCATTATTTGGAGAGGCAAGTATGTCAATGAGTACGGCGATGTGGTTGATTATCCCTATAAGAGATAAGGCTGTATTTTCTGGGACTGCGGGCGTTTAAATGATAGCGGTGCTAAAAACAACTGGTACTTATTAGGCGGCGGCGCAGATAAAGGTTTAGGGGCTGCCCCCTTTCGCGCAACTCCCTTCTGATTAAATGTATTAGGCTTCGTTGTTAACCAACTTTCAAAACCACGAGGCTCAGTTACTACTTGCTAGGATCACGGACTCCACAAGTAATGTTTAGCAGGCGAAAGCGCGGCTAAATTTCCTATATTCTATAATTGCAATAATCGTACTATAACCAGCATCGTGACCCTATTGGATTGATATTGCCTTGACATCCTATCATCAGCTGTTAGTATTACGTGGTGTAGTGCAGAAAAAGGCTGCTCTAGCAAGAGGAAAGAAGTAAGGTAAATTGACTGTGCGACGCAGAGGCCCAAGGTTTTTATCTCGCCTAAAGGTTAGTTTCTACCCGAATTGGATATCCCCGGAACCTCAGACGCAGTCGAGGTTCCAACTGGGGCAGCCTGAAGATTCTGGGTCTCGCTCGTGTGGCGTTGCCTAATCGGATGCTCCACAGTTTGCGGGGCACAATGGTTCCTTGGAGCCAATTTGCAAAGAGCGGGGCATTCCGGTATGCTGGCATTGGGGTCAATCACATCAACGAGCTAGACAAGACAAGGTGAAAACTGCTTTCACCGCGTCACTTACAGAGCCATTTTCTCGAGGCCCAAGGTTCAGACCCTTCCTCCGCATCATGTCCCTCTGCGAACGCTGTGGAGCTATCGACCTGGCCGAGACGCTCGCCAAGACAGTTCCAGCTGACTCGCGGAGCATTGCCGAAGGATGGATGCACTCCGAGTCGTTTGCTCGGCTCCGTTCCAGCGCCGGGACCTGCGAGCTCTGCGCCATCCTCCTCGGGGACGCCCATACCAATCCCCTGGTCCGCGACGATGACTGTGTGCATCTCCTCACCTTCACCCGCGCCACCTGGCCGCGCGTCGGACCGTCGCGGCAGAGTCCAATTCCGATATCTGGGCTCACGGTGCACATCGGCCCCAAGGACGCCAACGTCCTGCATTGCGTCCGCCGAGTCGACGTCTGGATAGACGAAGGTGAGCCGGCTGCCGGCCAGCGGGCAGTTCATTCCACCGTGGCTGACATCCCCAGGCAGTCCGGATGTCTTGCAGAGACTCGTCTCGGCCCGACCAGTCCCCCAAGTATGGGACTCGAGCATCTTGCGGCATTGGCTCGATACCTGCGTGCACAGCCACGCGCCCTGCAGGATCCCAGCGACTGTGATGGACATGACGATAGATGAAGAACCACCGGAGCTCCCCACGCGCGTGATAGACGTGGGGTCCGCCGATCCTGTCCGCCATCCCGTTCTCGTCGAAACCTCAGGCGCCAAGGGCCGGTACCTCGCGCTGAGCCATTGCTGGGGGCCGGCGACCGCGTCTATCACAAAGACAGAGCGCGCCAACATGCTGCGCCGCTCGCAAGAGATACCAATTAACGTCATGAGCAGAAACTTCCAGCACGCGGTCCAAGTCACGCGCACGCTGGGGTTCCGGTACCTCTGGATCGATTCTCTCTGCATCGTCCAGGACGACCCCGGCGACTGGGCCGTCGAATCCGCCAAGATGGCCGAGGTGTACAGCCGCGCTTCACTGACCATTGCCGCAGCCAATAGCGCATCCGTCGACGAGGGTTTCCTGAAGCAACGGCGCAATCCCCGAACCGTCAAGCTGCCCTACCGGGACGCACCGGGGGTGACCATGGGCTGCTTCACGGTTGCTGAGCCTTCGGAAGAGGACGCCAAGGAGCTCCGCGATCACTTCCGAGCCGAGGTCGAGCAGGGCCCGTTGTCTGCGCGAGGCTGGACTCTGCAAGAGCGCCTGCTCGCCCGGCGCATCGCCTTCTTCGGCAGAGACCAACTGCATTGGGAGTGCCGTTCCGTCCGGTGGAGCGAGAACACCCGCAGGCAGCCCATCCGGTATCAGGAGTCCAGCGCGCCGGGGCTGGTCGCTCTCCGCGGCCTTCCCATATTTGGTTCCAGCCCCGTGCAGGACCGGGAGAAGCTGCTCAATGACTGGTACAGGGTCCTCGCCGAGTTTACCAAGCGCGGATTGACCAGGAAGGAAGACAAGCTGCCCGCGCTGTCCGGGATTGCCAAGGTCATCAGCCACGGCCTCGGTCCCAGCTTTGATACCACGTACCGAGCCGGTCTATGGACGTGTGACCTCCCGCGAGCACTCCTGTGGACGACCTTCGCCCCGGACGCCGGCACCGGTGCGTCGCTACCGGGTCCCTCGTGGTCCTGGATATCCAGGGATGCTGCCATTTACCCAGCGAGTGGGGAGCCCGCCCTTACCGACATCCTCGGTTCCGCGTGGGACGGCGTGGTTCTAGAAGGAAGCGACCCCCACGGCCGGGTCCAGGGGGGCACGCTCGTCCTGACAGGCTATCTGAAGCAGGTGGCATCGATCCGGCCCATCGAGAGGGAGCCGCGGGTCATTACGCCGCACTCATATCCCCTGTCAGACGCGCTCCTGTACGACAGTCAGGCGCAGCAGATCGCCTCGGCCATGCTAGACGAGCCGTCCGACAGCAGAGCGTTTACGGAGGCCCTGTATGCAGTCCCCATCCGGCACGTCATGGCCAACCCCCTCTCGATCCGCGCCATCGATGCTCTGCTGTTACAAAAGACGGCCGACGGCACATTCAGGAGGGTCGGCGTCGCCCATATGGCGCGTAGCAACGCCAACGACGCCCGATGTAAGGGAGCGCCGTTTGCGCCGCCATTCCAGGCCTTCTTCTACGACGCGCTGGTGGCCGAGATCAGGATTTCATAGGGCCTGTAGTATCTGTTGGCGATGGTTCGATTGCTGGTTATGGCTGAGCGTTCGGCTCAGCTCTATAGGTTGTATTATTCTCGATGTTGCGTGGGTTGACTATTACCCCTGCACTGGTCTGATCTGTATAGGGGTTACGAAGCGAAGATTACTGATACTGTCCAGGCAGCATCAGGCTGCCCAACAAGCGTCCCCAACAGCAACACTAAATAACGCTCACTTCAAATCACTTCATCTCTAATAGCAACATAGATTGCCGGCATCGGTTCGGCTCTTCCAATTAAGTTGTACTGGTCGTCCAGACTTTAAAGTACTTCTTCATTCGGATAGCATCATGTCAGAGTCGAAAAGTAACCCCCTCGCTTGGCTCCAGTTCTTAAGCCGAAACACATCAGATATTTTCTTCGGCTGCCTGACTGCTATCGTTGCGAGTACCTTCTTAGCGCTTCATCTCAATGTCTCTGCTCCACATCGGGGCAACTCCTCCCAATCCCTCTTCAAGCGATGGTGGGCCAGCCCGGCACGTCACTTCCGACGTCAGTCGTGTTGGGCCAGTATTATCGTCATTGCGCAAGAAGTTCTCGTGGCTCTTGCTTTCGGCTACTGGAGAGCTGTGTCTCTCGGCCATATGCTTTCCGTGAGATATGGACGGGGCAATGTAAAGAGCTGGACACGGACACACGTCAGCTTTGCGAATATGAGCGGGTTGACATTCGAGGTGCAAAGAGGCGGGGAAGTCGCCCCGTACTCGGCATCGTATTACGATATGTTGGACTCCTTTGAAAAAGAAGCACTCATGCAGACGACGTGGTATGATATCAACGAACTTACTCTAGAGATTAATAATCCTGATATTTAGAACTTAATACGACAGGAGAACGTTAAAGTGAATAAGCGATGTATCAACCGGTATTCATCGGACAAACCGCTGGTTTAAGCACGAATCCCAGACCCACCCCTGTCAATATGATTCAAGAAGCACATTAGCACCAGAGCGAGCCAACCTCGCTGAATCCCAGAACATGTAACCCCACCGACGCAAGTCCCATATCATGCGGTCTAATTGCTCCTGTCCCAGGGCAAAAGCCTTGTCCTTCACCCATAGCCAGCCGTCTCGTTCTTGATCCCGAGGCATAGCTTTTGTCTCGCGTAAAAGCTGGTGGGGCTCAATCTTGTTCGGGGAGAGATCAGGCCATTCGATCACAAGGGGGTTTAACTTGAACATATGTTCCGTAGGTACCAGCAGTCTCTTGTCATGGGTAGATGACATCGCGAGGGGGATTGCTTTCAGAGGGTTCATAAATACGTAACTGCGGATAACGTCATCGATATCGAGCGGATCGGGGGCTACAGAAATATTCAGAGTTTGTCTCGGAACAATCAACCAAGGACATTGCCGTTTTTGAATGCAAACTCACTGTCTGTCCTGTACCTTCTTGGACATTCCAGGTTTCGAATGCCAAGCGCTAACGCCTCTGCCCTTTCCGGAGGCAGTAATTCTAGCGAGTTCGCTACGATGGCTTTCATGAAGTAGCTGAGACAGTTGTGTGATTCTGAACACAAAAACCAGTCAGCAAAGCTTTCAGGCCTTAAATGCCCCCCCCCCCCCGGTCCCCTTCTGTTTTCTAAGCGGGTAACGTCTTGACAAACGTGTCTGTATGCCAAAAAGCGATAACGAAAAATAAATAAACAAATAAATAAAGAAGCAAAGCAGGCTTTCCTGAAGATAACCGAGGCCCATTACAAAACAAAACACAGCGTGCTGAAAACGTGCACGTCTTCCTCCCCCACCGTCAGGAGTTCAAAAGAGAGGTGGGGGGGGGGGGGGGGGGTTTGCAGGTTTTTTTTTTTTTTTTTTTTTTTTTTTTTTTTTTTTTGTTGGGGGTTTTTGGGACCCATTTAAAAAAGTGGGGGGGGGGGTTTTTAAATTTA
>MU858929.1:0-66276 GCA_033297175.1 Cladorrhinum sp. PSN332
TTGACAGTGTCGAAGGCCCCCGAAATATCCAATTGGAGTAACGAGGGCGTAAGCTTTTGGCGCCAGGCTTCCTGGACCTGGGCTACCACTAGCCGCTTTTGGCGCCAGGCTTCCTGGACCTGGGCTACCACTAGCCGAATGCTATTAAATACTTTAAGGTATATGCCTAATATTATTCGGAGATTGCCCTAAACTTCGAATAAATTAGTTATTATTATAATAATAATTTAAAAGATAAAGATAATAGTAATGTCCCCTTTATAACCGCTAAGCGTAAAGCTTATAGTTATAATCGCTAAGGTAAAGCCGTAAATAAGATTACTTCTACCGATATTAGAACTTTACCCTTTAAGCTATTTCCTAAGTTAGCCGCTAAGCTATACGCTAAGGGCAAATACTTTATTTACTATAAAAAAGGATATATAAATCGTAAATGCCCCCGAAAGGAGGTTACGGCTAAATAAGATATAAGAGAGGCTATTTAAGTCTAAGCTATTGTCGATAACATTTAAGGTAAAAAAGGTAATACCGATAAGAATATTACGCTTAATCTAATAAAGGCCTCCTTAAATAAGGAAAAGCTTAACGCTAATAATAATAACGAATTAGAAAATAACTAAGCTTAAGGAACTTCGATTTAATCGACTTCCTTTTAAGGAACGTATTAATAGTATTAATATATAAATTACTTAAGTAACTAAAGGAATAGTAATAATTAGGATTCTTTATCGCTAAATTATTAAGAAGACTTTCCTTTTAATTAAACGCTTCTATAGCTAATAATAGATTATATATTAAAATGCGGAACTACCTATAAGATACGGGAGCTAATAATTATAGTTTTATAAGCTTAAAATTCGCTCGTTAACTTATAAGGTATCTGAAATTAGAATAATATAGTAGCTTTATACCGAGAGCGGTAAAAGGCTATAAAGGAAGGGATAAATAGCTAATAAACGTTATATTCTAGAATATATTATATATTAACGGAAGGATCGTTCTAAATAAATATATAATCGTTATTAATATAAAGAATAATATAACTATAAATTACCTATAATATAAACGGTAAAAGGTTAGGTTATTCCCGACTATTTAATTATTATAATAACCTAATAACTAATTCCTTAACCTTATAATTTAGAAAGATATAGAAATTTAGCCTAATTAGATTATTAAGCACCTTAAGTACTAATATAATATAAATCGCTAAGATTAATTATTTGCTCGTAACGAAAAAAGGAGAAAAGATAATAAAAACCCTAAATACCTATCCGCCCTTTAGAAAAGGATTAATAAATTATATAAATAAATTTGCCTAAAAGAAGAGCGATAAGCCTAAAGAAAAGTAACCTTAATAAAATTAAATCCGGAAAAGGCGGAAGCCCTTAAAGTTATTAAGAAAGCGCGATTCGATATATCCGAATAGCGCTTTATCGGAATCCTGATTATACTTTTTAAGAGAGATTAGACTTAGGTATTAATAATTAGAGCGCTAGAGGGTATAGCTTTAACTTAAAAACCCCCCTTTAAGGAATTAGAAAGAGAGCGCTAAAGGGATAAAAAAAAGAAAGGCCGAGTTTAATAAGACGCGTAAAGTCCTTATATCTTAAAGCGCGATAGTATAAGCTAATACCGAGACCGTACCGTCGATATCCGAGTTATCGATATTACCCCTTTCATAATTTTGATATCCTATAAGAATAAAGAGGTAAGGATATTTACTATTTATAAGATCGATTACTTTATATAGCGCTATCGATAAGAATAAAAGAAAGATACTTTCGCTTACGATAAATAAGTATTACGGGAAGCGATAAAGCGCCTTATTCTTACGTATTATAAGGATTTTTACGACGTATTTAATAAGGTAAATTCTAATACCCTAGTACCGAGCTGCCCTTACGATTATAAAATCGAGCTAAAACCGAATAAGCGATTAAAGGACTTCGGGTCTTTTCCCCTTTATAAAATATCCTTAAAAAAGCTAGAGATATACCGATAATATATATTAAAGAACCTTTAAAAAGGCTTTATTAAGAATTATATAGCTCCGTAAGTAGCCCCTATATTATTTATAAAGAAACCTAACGGAGGCTTACGGCTATATATAAATTATTAAAAGCTAACGTAGTACCCGGGTAAGTCGCGCACCCGGGTAAGTCGCGCACTTTTTCACCATTATGTAACCAAACATTTCAATTATATAACCGCAATAACGAAAAAAATATTAGCATTATCCAAAGAAGCTAGTATTATCCTTATAATGTAAGCACTTAGACGCGATAAGAAATTAAGTCGCCGCAAAGCTACGTAGATCTATAATATTCCCGAAGCGACACTACGCGATAGAATCAATAATCGTAACCTACGACGCGACTATCGCAGCAATACCTAACGATTAATATTTATTGTATTGATTCTTACTCCGCTATGCCCTAATAGGGCTCGTCGGTCCCTCTACTGCTATATATACAAGGAAAACCGTACCATGAAGGCCGGCTGAAAAACCTCGTATCTATACTATAGAATCATTCCATTGGCCATAGCTAAAGCTGTAGCCTGTATCCATATCATACGGTGTAAAGGAAGCCTTTTAGGCCATGGCTGCCCTATATAGGGCCTGGGTCTTCCATTGAATCTAGCTCTAGCTTCCTAGCCAGGCTGTATTCTAGTAGAAGGCCTGTATCCATTAGCCATGCCAGAACCTTCTCTGCAAGCCTCCTGGCCCCGGGGGTCTGCCCCTGCAAGGCTATCTGTAAGTCTTTGCGGGTATAGAGCATCGTTGCTACCCAGGTCTTTGGCTTTGGGGGGTCTGGGCACTATATAACTAGGTGCTCTACCGTTTCCCGGCTACTGCCATAAGTGCAGTGGGGGGTAGTAATTCCTGGTACCCGTGCCCTGAAAAGGAAGTCTTTTAAGCCTATGGCCTCCGTTCGGGCCTGTATTAGTAAGGAGCTCTGGGCCTTGGTTAGGTCTATGTGCCTCTGTAAGACTTGGTCCGTAAGGTCCGGGTCTACGTCGGCTAGCCTGGGAGCCCTCTGTTGTTTTGCTTCCATTCCTTCTTCCCAGCGCTTCGTCTAGGCCTCCTCTAGTGCCTTCGTTGTACCTCCCTCGCCCCCGAGGGCCTTTTAGTCCTTTACTATATTCGCTGTCCTTTCTACTGCTGTGGGCCCTATAGGCCTTACGGGTGACTTCCTGCCCCGGGCCCGGGTCCGGGCCCTGTGCCGTTGCGCCCGTAAGACTAGCCTATTGCAAGCCTCCTGGATAATGCTGCCTAGAGCCTTTTCGGGCCCGTCAGCCATACTCACTGGCTCTTGGATCCTGTGCTCGAAGTCTGCCAGTCTTTTGTTGAGGTATAGGTCTAGTGGTGGTACCTATGTTTCTGCTTCCAGGTGCTGTATTGGTGTGGCTTTGTAGGCCCCAGCCACTATATGTAGGCTACGGTTCTGAGCCTTGGCTAGGTGTGTAGCTAAGCCTGTGGGCTTCCCTGTAGGTCGTGTCGGATGGTGGTAATTGGAGGCTCCATAGGCTATAAGGTTGCGTATGCACTTAGTATATACCTCCCGGCACCTAGCTATATTAGGCCCCTAAGTCTTGCCAGCTATCCTAGCCAAGGCGAATTCCTGGGTCTTGAGCTTCCTATTTACGGCTTGGCCGTGGGCCTTCCACGAGAGTCGCCAGTCTAGCCAGACTCCTAGGAACCGTCCCGAAGCCGTAGGCTTTATAGTGCTGTAGTTGTTGTTGTTGTTGTTGTTGTCGGGGCCCGGGTTGGCTAGGTGTAGTGCTCTTGCCTATTGTGTGCGGCCTTTGTTAAAGTATATTAGCTCGCTTTTTGCTGCGTTGAATGCTATGCCCCGGGTGTCTGCCTACTATAGGTACGTTTTCTAAGCCTTTTCTAATTGCCGTGCATTGCTTTTAGAGCTTTTACTGAAGGCTAGTAGGTTAGTGTCGTCTACGAATCCTATTATACTAAGGTCCGGGTGGTTGTTCTTTAGGGCTTCGTATAGGCTGGCGATGTATAGTAGGAATAGTACCGGGGAAAGTGGCGATCCCTGGGGGACCCCGGCCTATATAGGCACTAGCTTAGTAGTGCAACCGTCAAAGTATAGGCGGGCCATACGGTCTATAAGCTATGATTTTAGTAGTCGTAGTAGCTAACCGGGGTAGCCATATTCGCGGAGGGTATGAAGTAATCGGGTATGGTTGATAGTATCGAAGGCCCCCGAAATATCCAGCTAGAGTAACGAGGGCGTAAGCTTCTAGCGCCAGGCTTCCTGGACCTGAGCTACTACTAGCCTAATTGCCAGTTTAGTAGACCTATATTGCCTATTGCCTATCTGTTCCTCGGGAAGAAGGCCTTTATTCTTAGCTTAGTAGGTAACCCTCCGGGCCACTATAGACTCTATAATCTTCCCTATTATAAGGAACAAGGCAATAAGTCTATAGCCTGCTAGGGTCTTATAGTCAGAGGGCTTCTTTCCCGGCTTAGCTAGCACGATGGTTTTAGTATCCTTGAATCTTTCCGGGAACTACTCGAGCCTAAAGTAAGCCGTAATTAGTGGTACCAGTACCTACTATAGTGGCTCTCCATAGGCTTTAAGGAAGCCTATAGGCAATAAATCCTTCCCTAGGGCCTTCTACGACCCTATTCCTCCTAGTGCTATAGCTACGTTAGGTAGTAAGACCTCCCTTTCGACCTCAAATCTTGATTATTAGTCGTACTAAGTATTGAAAGTTATATCGTAGATATCGCTTAAGTTAGCCGGTAGGTTAGGGAAGAATTTCTTTGCTAGAGCTTCGGCTTTCTGGCTGAAGGTAGTAAGGCTGGTTAGCTGGCTAGTAGGGTCTTGGGGGCCTGTAAAGGCTAGGAGCTTCGGGAGATCGGGTAGTAAGAAGCTCTTATACCTGGCCTACCGTTCCAGGGTCTATAGGAGCCTCGAATCGTCCCCGGCCTCCTATAGTATAGTCCTCTAAGCCTTTGTCCTAGCTTATATTATTGCCCTAGTTAGGGCCTTTAGGTTCCTATTAAGCACTATCTTAATATGCTCGTTCGGGGCCTCCTTATATTAGTGCTTTACCTTCCTGGCTTCTTGTAAGGCCTCCTTAACTGCTAGGTTCCACTAGTAGGATTAGTGCCCACTATAGGGCTTCCTCTATGGTATGGTCACTATGGCTATCCTCGTTAGCTCTTCGACTAACCAATCGAAGGCCTGCCTTAGTCCCTCTATGGTGGTAACCCTGGCCCGTAAGCCAGTAGGCCCGGAGTCCAATAGGCCACTGGCCCTAGATAGGTGGGCCGCTTCAGCTTCCACCTCCTTCCTATCCATTATCTTCCAATTCCAGCCCTCCCTGGCTAACGGAGCCTGCCTTGGTCCTTGGTTGATTTCCAGCACCTGTGGGTAGTGGTCGGATTTCCCTCTCTCGGCTACGCCCTGGTAGGTTGTTTCCAAGCCTGCAGAGGCCCAAAAGTGGTCGATTGTAGAGGGCCTGCCCCTCTGGTTGCCCTGTGGTTCCCGGGTTATAGTGCCGAATGGCGTACGGAGGTCTAGTTCCCACTGTAGTGCCAGTTGTAGTAGGTCTTCAGACTTGTGGTCTGTACGGCCGTAGTGGTCCCAGAGTGGGTGATGGAGGTTAAAGTCACCTGCCAGTACTGTGGGCTGGCCCGGTCTAGGCCTTGCGAGTAGTGCCGAAGGGACTGTCTTGGTATCCGGGGGGTTGTATATCGACCAGATCTCGAGCCCTCTTCTTTCGTTGTTGGCTGGGCTGAACCATACCCTGCAGTAGTCCCTGGCCACTTCGAAGTCCCAGGCCTGTACCTGGTACCGCTTACTGACGTAGATGGCTGCCCGGCCCTCTGGCTGGTGGATTAGGTGATATTTCGAGCTCCTAGGGCAGTACGTTGACTTGGTGAAGGTGTTGATCCACGGTTCCTGTATAGCCAAAATGTCGTATTTGGCTTCCTCAAGCAGTATTTCTAGGCACTGCTTGTTGCCTTGGGTGTTCCATAGTAGTAGGCTTCCTACCATGAGGAATCCATGGCTGGTCCTTCAGTGGGTTGGGTGCTGAGTGTGGCTAGTAGCTCTAGGCCGGCATCCGGAGGGGAGGCTTGGGTGGGCTGGGAGGCTTGGGTGGGCCGGGAGGCTTGGGTGGGCTGGGAGGCTTGGGTGGGCTGGGAGGTATTCCGAATAATAGACCTAATCTTCCTTTATTTTTACTCTATAAACTTTTAAGATAGGATCCTCTTTTTATCGAAAGGGGAATAGCCTATTATATATCTTAAGGTAACGATATTCTCTATAATAATTGATAATATAGTTAAACTATACGATTTGATTATATAGTTTGTAATAAAGAGAAACGAATAGCAAATCTTCGAGGTTTTACCTTATATTATAATGCCTTAAAGGTTAAATCTCTTTATAAGCGGCTTTCCTAGTAGGTCTAATAAAGCTTCCTTTCTAATGGTAACGAATTATCTATTAGTCCTAGTAATTACTTAATTCCTAAGGATTTATAGGGTCTTAGTCCTTTATCTATTCGAGTTTAGGTTCTATATTATTATCCGGATATCCTCCCATCTCTTAAAGTCGCTTACTTTTTTAGATTATTTATTTGCCTTTAATAAGAGTATAGTCTCGTTTTATTATTTTAACGATACGGTACGTATCGGCAAATTATATTAATTTAGATTCTAATACCGGCTTAAACTTCTTAGGGGACTTATATTCTTTAGCGTAATATCCTATCTTATATTATAATTAAAGTACTTAATTTTAGACTTATTTTTAAGCTTATTATAATTTCCCTAATATCTTTGGGCAGTCCCTATATCTATAAGGCTTAAATAAATACTATAAGCTATATTTAAGTAATTATATTTCTTAAAGGTATTCGCTTTAAGCGCTTAGGGGCTTCGATAAATCCCTTTATTTTCTATTATATATTCGAAGATTCGGTTATTAATAACGTGGTACCCGGGTGAGTCGCGTACCCGGGTAAGTCGCGCACTTTTTCACTACTATATAACCAAACATTTCAATTATATAACCGTAATAATGAAAAAAATGTTAGCATTATCTAAAGAAGTTAGCATTATCTTTGCAATGCAAGTACTTAGACGCGATAAGAAATTAAGTCGCCGTAAAGCTGCGTAGATCTATAATATTCCCGAAGCGATACTACGTAATAGAATTAATGATCGTAATCTATGACGCGATTATTACAATAACGCCTAATGATTAACGGACTTAGAAGAGAAGGTAATTATTTAGTATATATTAAAGCTAGATTCGCGAGGATTTTCGCTTTACTTAGCTAGTATTAAAGATATGGCTAATTTGCTTCTTATAAAACGTAACGAGAAATCCGTTGGTAAGAACTAGGCTTAAACCTTCGTTATACGATAGTTAGAGCTTAAGACGTATTTTAATTGCGTTTATGACTTCTAAAGGGCTCTCTATAAAGATCTAGAGTTTATTAGCGCGTGGTTTAAGCTTATATATAATATGCGAGCTTTATACGGGATCTAGGATTATAATTTCTATAATTTCGATAAGATAGGGTTTATAATAGGCGTTATTTGCGTATTTATAGTAGTTATATATTCCGATCGATACGGACGAGGTAAAGTAGTTTAATTTAAGAATCGGAAATGGGTAATGGTAATCGAATATATTAATAGCGAAAGGTAATACTTCCTGCTATATTTTATCGTTTAAAGTATATATTACTTCGCTAATTAGTATATAGAGGGTAACCTTTTATTCGATTAGGCTTTTAAATTAACTTTTAATAAATAAATAAATAATAAGACCGGCCTAAATTAGATTAAATATTTCGATAAGTATATAAAATCTCGTATAAAAGGTATATATCGGATAATTATACTTAACGGATATAATAGTTATTAATTGGCCGAATTCGATAAATATTATAATAATAATAATATTATTACTATCTATTTATTTGCATATTCGTTTTATCTTACTTAACTATTTAATATAGGGTATTTTAGCGTTTTAAAACGGATATACGGCCGGGAAATCGAGCACTTCGTTAAGGTATATATTAACTATATTACTAAGGTCGAGTTCTTTCTTACCTTTAAAGCCGCATACTTTGCTACTATAATAAAGAGTAATAATAAAGGAGGTTTTAGAGGTATAGGTCTAATACCTTTCGACCTTAAAGCTATAATATTTAAGCTAAATATTAAGTTACGGACGTTAATATTAACTAATTCCTTTTCTTCCGATCTATAGGTCTCCTAGATACTATAGAACCTATTAGAGGCTACCGTATAATCCGAATTCATTAAATGCTAGATAGCCTATTATTAAGGAAGCTTGCTAATATTAATTCTCGCTATTATCGATTAGCTTGCGAAAGGAACGTAAGTATTAGCGCATTCGATTACCCTTTTAATAGCTAAGGTACGTATTTTATAGAAGGTAAATAAGGTACTTAGTAAGCGCTAGAGGGCTAAAAAAACACGAATATAGCTTAGAGGATTATTTATTATAGAAAATATATAGGATATACTAGCTTAAAAGAAGGTATAAGAATAGGTAGAACGTAATAAGCGGGAAAGTAATGGTCGGCGGAAGAGGATAGAGATAGGTTAAAGGCGCTATAGTAATTACGGAAAGGCTAGGTATAATATACGTATTTATTAGGAGGATATAGAAATATCTAATGTATCTAATAATAAGTAGTTTCAATTGATTTTCGTTATTATAGTTATATAATTGAAGTGTTTTATCGTATGGTGGTGAAAAAGTGCGTGACTTACCCGGGTGCGCGACTTACCTGGGTACTACGTTAATGATAACTTTATTAATAACGTAATACCTGGGCGAGTCGTATACCCGGGTAAGTCGCGTACTTTTTTACTATTATACGATAAAATACTTTAATTATATAACCGTAATAACGAAAATTAATTGAAACTACTTATCATTAGATATATCAGACATTTCTATATCTTTCTAATAGGTATGTATATTATGCCTAGCCTTTCCGTAATTACTATAGCGCCTTTAACCTATCTCTATCCTTTTCCGCCAATCATTACTTTCCCGCTTATTACGTTCTACCTATTCTTACGTTTTTTTCTAGGCTAATATATCCTTTATATCTTCTATAGTAAATGATCCTTTAAGCTATACGCGTATTTTTTTAGCCTTCTGGCGTTTACTAAGTGCCTTATTTACCTTCTATAAAGTACGTACCTTAGCTATTAAGAGGGTAACCGAATGCGCTAATACTTACGTCCCTTTCGTAAGCTAATCGATAATAGTAAGAATTAATATTAGCGAACTTCCTTAGTGACGGACTATCTAGCATTTAATGAATTCAGATTATGCAGCGGTCTCTAATAGGTTTTATAGTATAGAAATCGCAATCTTAGATCCTATATAAAGCTCGTATATTATATATAAGCTTAAACCACGCGCTAATAAGCTCTAGATCTTCGCAGAGAGTCCTTTAGAAGTCGTAAATGCGATTAAAACGCGTTTTAAGCTCTAGCTATCGCGTAACGAAGATTTAAGCCCAATTCTTGCCGACGGGTTTCTCGTTGCGTTCTATAAGAAGCAAATTGGCCATATCTTTAATATTAGCTAGGTAAGGCGAAAATCCTCGCGAATCTAGCTTTAATATATATTAGATAATTGCCTTTTCTTTCAAGTCCGTTAATCGTTAAGCATTATTGCGATAGTTATATCGTAGATTATAACTATTAATTTTATCGTATAATACCGCTTCGGGAATATTATAGATCTACGCAGCTTTGCGGCGACTTAATTTCTTATCGCGTCTAAATGCTTGCATTACGAAAATGATTCTAGCTTCTTTAGATAATGCTAACATTTTTTTCGTTATTGCAGTTATATAATTAAAATGTTTGGTTGCGTAGTAGTGAAAAAGTGCGCGACTCACCCGGGTACCACGTTATATTTATTTGATTTTAAAGCATACCGATCCTCCTTAATAAGTTCGTCCTTAACCTTAGGTTTTAATCCTTAATAAAACTTATTCTTTAGGGCTACGTTTGCCTAATTAATTCGGAAAGCGTCTTTCCGGAATAACATTATATATACCGAGGCTAAGGTTATCTATGTAAACTTCTTAAGACAGTCTTCGGCTATCTTTTTTTCGTCGGATTTCTTATATATTTTTTATATCTTTTCTTCGAATTTTAATATTCCGACCTAAAATATCTAATACGTAAAAGGTTCTTATTCGGTCTTTACGTATTCGAAATGATTATAGAGGATTCCGTCGAACTACTATTTAAGGTCCTTTCCGAGATAGCTAGCGGCGAAAAAGAATTACGGTTTAGGTTCTTTAATATTATATAGACGGAGATTAGTTCGGATATAAGATGGTTAAGGCGGGAGTTCCTATTTATTGCCTAAGAAGATAGGGGGCTTGCCGACTTTGGCGGCTATCTTTAGGGTATTATCGGAAGAGGGCCGAATATCCTTGATAGTATCCTAGAGGGCCTAGAGCTAACTTATAATTCGTTAAGGTCGTCTTTATTAGTAGAATTCTTTTCGAGGAAAGTAAGCTTTTTATTAACTTTTTCGACTTCTTTAGTAATTTCCTTTAGGTCGAGGTCCTTATCGCTATCTTCGTTATTATCCTTTTTGGCTTAAGGGGGTATCGCCGAGGGAGGTATCGTTATTACCGGGTCGGTTATTGGTTCTAACGGAAGGATTAATACTAGGGGTAGCCATAATGCCGGTATATTTAAGCATAACGTTCGATTAAGGTAAGTAAGTAATGTATTATAACCTATACCGAGGTATAGGTATAGACTGTAAGGTAGTATGCCTATTAGGTATTAATAGAGGGATTAAAGGTCGTAATAAGCGTCTTAGATAGTATATTATTATTAATAATAGATTGTTCTAATAAAGAGCTATTATAAATAGATTATAGATAATAAATATAGTATTGCTTGTTTGAGAAACTAAGATCCTTAGGACGGAGAGTGCCCGGCACTCTCTTTATTTATAGGAAACTATCTATATATATTGATCTAAGTATCTTATACCTTGCTTAGTGTGCTTAGTATGCTTAGTGACCGGAGTCGTCTGAGCACGCTAAGTATGCTGAGCACCTTCTTATGCTTAGTGTGCTTAGTGGTCTGGACTAATGAGCGTCACTGAGTACGTCGAGCATACTAGTGCTCTTCTGATTGGTAGCATGGGACTTTGGTAGGTCTTCTCATCCCTGGCCCAATGATTGGTCTTGTTTTATATGGGGCCGTCCTGCGGCCCGTGCACGGGGTGCGTTGCGCCTAGTGCGTAACATTTTTTCTTTCTCCTTAAGTCAATCAATACAGTACTTTCTACCTAAATTACAGGCAGCGCCCCACTGTACCCAGCCTTCCTTCAGCCTATTCAGGCCGTCGTACTCAGCCTTCCGCTCTCGGCTACAGTGAACCACTTCACTGTAGCCAGGCCCCCAGGCCCTATAATTATAGGCCTAGCTAAGGCACACAGCTCAACAGCTTATAAGAAGGTAAGAGAAAAAGCCATTTATAGTAAGAATATTAAATCTGATTAGAAAGCGGCTAATCTATACCCTATTAACCTTAAACGATTATTTAGAAGTCTATACGTTACCAGAATAATCTAGAATACTACTAAAGGTCACAAACGGTAACGCTCGTTAGAAATAATCAACTACCATAGATCCCGGCCATCCTTCAAGACTATTCAGACTCCCTAGCACAGTCAAGATATCTTAAAGATACTATACTAAAAAGGCCGTAAATGGCCTCAGTACGTCAGCGACAACCCCATTACCAAGATCAGCTTTCAGAAGGTTAGGAAAGCTATAGATAAAAAGGACTTCAAAATCTTAAATCTACAACTTCAAGTAAAGAGTCTAGCAGCCCAATTAGAACGCAAGAAGCCAAAGAAAAAGAGGATAGTAAAAATGAAGCCGGATAAGAGATTTAGCAAGATCACGGATATCATAGATGCCAAGTTAGAAGCTAGGGAATTCGTGGCTTACATAGAGGCTTCAGTGGAAATAGTACTGCAAAGCAAATTGGCCAGATTTGAAGGTTTTGACGGATAATTCAATATAGTAGCATTTCAACGTTATTGACTGACTGTGCGAGAGGTGGAGGGGTGGGCTTATACCCGCAGAGACTTACAGGTGGCTTTGCAAGGGCAGACCCCCGGGGCCAGGAGGCTTGCAGGGAAGGTTCTGGCATGGCTGATGGATACAGGCCTTCTGCTGAAACATAGCCTGACTAGGAAGCTAGAGCTGGATTCAGTGGAAGACCCAGGCCCTGTATAGGGCAGCCATGGCCTAGAAGGCTTCCTTTACACCGTATGATATGGATATAGGCTACGGCTGTAGCTGTGGCCAATGGTTCTATAGTGTAGATACGAGGTTTTTCAGCCGGCCTATACGGTACGGTTTTCCTTGTGTATATAGCAGTAGTGGGACCGATGAGCCCTGCCTAAGGCACAGCGGAGTATGAAATAATAATAATATATTGGTGATATGGTTGTATTTGATCCGTTTTTGGTTAATAATACGCTCTAAAAGATCGAAGAAGTTGATGACAGTGCCTTTAGTAGTGTATTTTGCCCTAGCCGCGCTGAGAGATTTTCCGATTTTGGATTTGACGCGTGGGTTTCGACGGAGAAACTTGTAAACCTAGTTCTTCTCGAGGTCTCTGTTATTACCAGACTCTGCGAGGATTTGCGAGGCAAAACCACGGGTCTTTATTTGCGTAGGAGTATGGCTATAGGCTTCTATATGGAGAATCCAGTTATAAAGGTAGGATTTTTGCTCTTGTGATAGTTTCTGGTGCTGTTGGTGGCTTTTCGTGGGAGGGAGGGTGCCGTGTATACGGTTGCGGAGGGTTCGTTCGGGAATCGTGTAGTCTTCGGCTATAGTGGCAAGCGCTCGGCCTCGCTTGAATTCTGACAAGGCTTTCTGAATTATATGCTCTTTGTCGGTAGTCATGATCAAAAAATCGTCAAATTTGGTAGGAAATTAAGGGAGTTATGGTGGTTGGAAGAAAGAAGTAGCATTGCGTAAATCGCGAAAAGTCGCGTGTTGGGATTCGGCCAAAAGTAGGTATCAGCCATGAGTGGGTTGGGGGGTCTAAGATAGCTTGCTGGACCGACACGCCTTAGATCAGGATAGGTACATCGGCAGTATGAATAAATAATAAATATTTTAAATTGAAGTCTCTTGTTAGCGCCGTTACTTTCTTGATGATTGTTGCACGTACGGGCAATCGGATATGGCATAGTAAAACCAGTCTTTCTTTGCTTCCATTGACTCTCCATAGACTAGCCTACAGCTCGGCATGAAGACGAGAGATGAGTGCTGGCAAATTTGCTAACCCAACCACTTCCTTAAATCCGACCCGACGAGACTGGACCTCGACACGTCGCGATGCGAGCCACTCTCTTCCTAGTAACACAATGATGGGATACCCGATCAGATCGGCATCAGTTAGCTTCCAAGGCAATGGTTTCTGCCTGTCATCAAGCACCGGATCGACATGCTTGGTTTCCGCGCTTGCGGCACTGAGGATATGACGGTATACTTCTGCCATATCTTCTTCCGTAGCGTCTTTTCCTCCTATTATGACGCATGAGAAAGGGGCAATGGCTACGGGCCAGTTCAGACCCTTATTGTCGGCCAAGTGTTCGGCAACAGCTCCCATAATACGTGAAATACCGATCCCATAACAACCCATTTGCATATGCGCAGTCTGTCCAGCTGCCCGGGTCGATGTCACAGCCCCTAATGGTTCCGAGTACCGGGTTCCGAGAAAGAAGGTGTGACCTAGCTCTATGGCCTTCTCAGCCTTCAGATGACCTGACTTACACTGGGGGCAGTTATCGCTGGATTGGATGCGGAGGAGGTTGAGCGGCGTTTGACCGTCAATCTTCTTGTTCACCACCGAGACATCCCGCACCCCCACAGGGGCAGCTCTCAACCTGCCATCAGAGACAGTGGCATTCAGTCTGTGATCGACGACATTAATCAGCTCAACCGCGATACCAGCAGCAGTCGAGGCCGACCACAGCAACCCTGCGTCCTCCACGCCAGCGTCTAACTCCGGAACAACCGATTT
The DNA here is from genome assembly GCA_033297175.1 of Cladorrhinum sp. PSN332. Taxonomy (NCBI): domain Eukaryota; kingdom Fungi; phylum Ascomycota; class Sordariomycetes; order Sordariales; family Podosporaceae; genus Cladorrhinum; species Cladorrhinum sp. PSN332. The sequence continues at coordinate 14,126 of MU858929.1, forward strand.
CACTTCTGCGAGATTGATGTCGCTTTCAACATGCTCGCGCACCTCGCCGCCGCCAGCTAGTCTCGTCTGAGCTGGGTACCAGACGTTGACCAACTTAGTTCGATCTTTGGTGATACCTCTCCAGACCTTGGTGTCCATCCCGGGAAGAAACTCATCGGTTGCTACCGACTCAGCTACTTCCTCATTGGCCACGTAGTCACAGGAATCACAACTGATGACACGATCTTCGCCCAGATGAGTAGGAAGGTGATACTCATGGCTCAGGTTGCCACCCATATCGCCAGAGCTGGCTTTAGCTGCCAGAACAGGCAATTTCATCTCTGCAAATATCTCGCAGTACGCCTCACGGACCTCTGTGTACGTCTCGAGGGCAGACTTAACACTGCTGTCGAAGGTATAGAGGTCCTTCATGATGAACTCGCGCCCACGTAAAAGCCCATGGCGTGGGCGGAACTCATCGCGGTACTTGGGCGTAACTTGAAAGAGGCGAAGTGGGAGCTCCTTGTACGATTTCACCGTACGTGCTACCAAGGCAGTGATTTCCTCTTCATGGGTGGGAGAGAGCAGGTAGGCAACACCCTTGCGGTCTGAGAAGCGAAAGAGCTACAGACACGTGTCAGAAGAAGGAGGGGAGAAGCCAGAGGGGATCACAACGGCTGCAACAGACCTCGGAGGCGATGTTTTCTAACCTGCCACTCTTCTCCCAGAGAGATTGTGCTGATATCGAAGATAACGAAACCCTGGAGGCACCCAGCATGTTCTCCATATGACTTGCCACCAGACCCTCGATCTTGTTTTGCACCCGTCGACCAAGAGGCAGCATGTGAAATATGCCTGAGTGAGATGGGCGTAGAAAGCCTGCTCGGATCAGCTTTGCATGGCCATCTTCGACTCCTGCAGTAGCAATTCCGCCGCTGGGGAACCACACGCGTGAGAGGCGGGAAATGGCGGGTGGAAGCATTGGGATTCTGATTTTTGCGTCGACATGGAAAATATTAGCTGGTGCTGTCGTATACAAAATTATAGAACGAAAGCAAATGCGGAATACACAACCCTGTTCCGAACTCTCTTTTGCTCGTCCAATTGTCGAATTGGAATTAGTTCCTTCTCGAATACAGGAATGTGGGGCGCATCTGCGCCAAGTTGCAGGGATGCAGGAGCACCTTGAACTTTTTTTTCCCTCCCCACTCAAAACTTTTGAGACGACAACCTCTTTCCAGCATTCGGCCACCCTTTGCTGTATGTCTCTGGCCGATTTCGCATCAGTGGCTCAATACACGCTTTTTGCCCAAGAGGAACACGAACGAAAAATACCAGGCTGCGGAAATACTCACACAGCTTGACACAATGGGCGCGAAACGAACCAAGGACAAGAAGAAGACCACGGCAAAGTCGACTTTTGACGAGAATGCACTCGCTGCGCTGACCAGTAGGATTGACAAGTCCCTCGGCGGCTCTGAGGAATCGGCGGCCACCAAGCGGAAAAGACAACGCGACACCGACGATGGCCTTGGCCCCGACTCGAAAAGGCGCCAAACCAAGACCCAGAATGAACAACACCAGAAGGGGGGCAAGAAGGACAAACAATCTGTTCTTCTCGACGAAATCCTAGCGCTTGGTGGAGATGAAGATGATCTAGAATTGGTCGCCAATGTGGACTCGGATAACGAAGAGAGCAGCGAACCTAAGCCCAAGCCGTCGCAGGAAACAGCGGTTGACGAGTCTCTCTGGAACGAGTTGGCGCAGTTCGCCTCTGCCCTCGGCTTTCAAAAGCTTCGAGATGAGGTGGAAGATGTGGCCACTGACGAAGAGGAGGAGCCCGAGGCTGAGGAAAACGAAGCGTCTGAGGTGGAAGAGGAGCAAGCGGATGACGAGCAGATGGAGGATATGAAGGAGGAGGCAGAGGCAACGAGTGCGCCACCACCGCAAGAAACTCGCCAGGGAAAAAAGGGAAAGCTGGTCAGTAAGCATTCGTTGAAGAGCCGACTTGCTCTGTGAGAATAAGCCAATTCCTAACATCCGGCAGATCTTCGAACCTAGGCCAGACTGGCATGCTCTTTCGACAGACAATCTTCCCGCAACCGTCCCCGAGAACGCGAGGCCCCAATACGCAGCTGTCGCAAACCTGAAGGCACATGCGCAGTCTCTACTAGACCAGGATTCTGCTGCCTACAGCGCCATGCAGGCCTCTAGCTCTACACAGAAATTCATGTCAACAATCATGTCATCCGGTACATTGTCTGACAAGGTCTCGGCCCTTACTCTGTCGATCCAGGAGTCGCCTCTTCATACTCGCAAGGCTTTTGAGAGTCTCGTCACACTAGCGGGGAAGAAAAGTCGCGGGCAAGCCATAGCGGCATTGGGTGCCTTGGTCGATCTTCTGGGCAACGGATCGGTGCTTCCCAGCGACCGTCGCTTGCGGATCTTTGGCGCGCAGCCTGCATTGATTGCTTCTCTCCAGAGCCAAGGATCTGCGCCCTGGACCAAAGGTCAAAGATTGCCTGGCAAGCTGACCGAAGCCCATCTGATGATGTGGGCATACGAGGACTGGCTGAAGGACTCGTACTTTAAAATCATTCAGCTGTTGGAGGTGTGGTGCTCTGACGAGATTGAGTATTCCAGATCACGAGCTCTGGACTTTGTCTTTGGACTGCTCAAGAGCAAGCCGGAGCAGGAGGCCAACCTGTTGCGCCTTATTGTGAACAAGCTTGGCGATCGTGAGAGAAAGATTGCGTCCCGTGCGTCTTATCTCATCCTTCAACTTGTTAACCTCCACCCAGGAATGAAGGCGGTCGTCATCAAGACAGTGGAACAGGAGGTGCTCCTCAAGCCAGGGCAGAGCATACGTACAAGATACTATGCGATCAACACTCTGAACCAGACTATTCTGAGCACCAAGGAGCCGGCAATTGCGGACACCCTGGTGCGGATCTACTTTGAGGCTTTCCTCTCGCTTTTGAAGACCGGATCATTGGGTGACTTCGAGGGCCTCGAAGCCGACAAAAAGCCCGATGCTGGTCCCCAAAATTACAAGAAGCGCGGAGGCCCTAAGAAGACGGTTGTTCCAGGAAACGAACAGGAGACAGCACAGAAGCTGGTATCGTCCTTGCTTACTGGTGTCAACCGAGCCATACCTTTTGCTACGGCTGACGACTCGACCTTGGAGAAGCACCTCGACACATTGTTCCGAATCACCCATTCTTCGAACTTCAACACAAGTGTGCAAGCCCTGATGCTGATACAGCAGCTTGCTGCGTCAAAACTGCTGGCCGTGGACAGGTTCTACCGAACTCTGTACGAGTCACTCCTTGACCCCAGACTTGTCACCTCATCCAAGCAGGCCCTGTATCTCAACCTCTTGTATCGTGCTCTGAAGAATGACGTTGATGTACGGCGCGTCAAGGCCTTTGTAAAGAGACTTGTCCAGATTTTGAGTTTGCACCAGGCATCATTCGCATGTGGAATTCTCTTCCTCATTGCTGAATTGCACTCGACGTTCCCAGACCTTCACACCTTGCTCGACGAGCCCGAAGACAACGAGGACGACGAGGAGGAAGTGTACAAAGACGTCAAGGACGACGAGCCTCAGGCTGATCCTGCCGCTCAGCAGGCTGGGAAAGCTAATACCAAGCGGACTGGAGTATATGATGGTCGGAAACGAGATCCAGAGCACAGTAATGCACACCGCAGCTGTCTTTGGGAGGTGGTAAGTATTATAAACTCGGTTCCTGTTTGTGCAGCATAGGCTAACCCTTGTCCTCCCACTTTAACAGATTCCATTCCTCTCCCACTTTCATCCCTCAGTTGGCGTCTTTGCCGCAAACCTTTTCTCTCGGCAGGACAAGTTGCCGAAGCCTGATTTGGCGAACCACACGTTGATGCACTTCCTTGATAAGTTTGTTTACCGCAATCCCAAGGCGGAGGATTCCAAACGGGGCGGTTCCATCATGCAGCCGGCCCTCGCCTCTGGCAGCGCAGCCCACATTGTGGCATCCAACAAGGCTGGGACTCAGAGACAAAAGGTTGTCAACTCTGCTTCGTTTTGGAATCTCAAGCCGGAACAGGTGTCGGCAGAGGATGTCTTTTTCCACGAGTACTTTACCCGTATGGGCAAACCTGGCCAGCCTGAAAAGGCCAAGAAGCCGGCCAAGACTGAAGCGCCCGGCTCTGATGACGAGGAGGCAGAGGATGAGATTTGGGATGCCTTGGTCAACTCTCGTCCCGAGGTCGAAGGGCCTGATGATGACGAGGGCTCGGATATCGACATGGAGGACTACGAAGATTCTGACGAAGATATGGAAGTTGGTGGGGCTGCACTGGGTGAGGACATGTCTGACATGGGATCGGATGCCTCGGATGATGACGGCTTCCAGGGCATCTTTGAAGATTCCGAGGCAAGCGGTGATGATGATGAGGTTGCTTCGGATGTGGAGGAGTCTGAGAAGGAGGAGGAGGAGGAGGAGAAGGAGGAAAAGGCACCAACGAAGAGCAGCGAGGCCAGGAAGAGGAGAAAGCAGATGAAGAGCCTCCCCATGTTTGCTTCTGCGGAGGATTATGCCGAGATGTTGGCGGGCGAAGAAGATGGGTTGGAAAACCAGTAGTACTTGACAAGCATTACTTTGTATTATGTACATTGGAAGGAAGGGCAATACGGAAAAAAGTATCACGGCCGAGTCAGTTGAGAACCAAAATCCTATTCATTTGTTTGCTATCGTCTGGGTCTAGGTGTCGAACCATTCGAGTGGGTCAGCTTTGGTGAAGATGGCCCGGAAGGTGTGACCTCCGTCGGCATCCTCTTTATCCTCTGTATCTGTGACTTTGGAGTTAGAGCGAGGACTCATTGATTGCCGTCCACTCTGGGGACACTCACGGATGATATGCAGCTTGGCCTCGTCGCCGGGACCACCCGTGAACGCACGAAATTGAATGTAGGCGGGCCCTTCATCAGGCAACGCCGGAATGCGAACCTTCCCAAATACATGTATTCCATACGCTGACACACCCACGCGGACTTGCTGGAGGTCATCAGCGGTAAACCCAGTAAGTTGGGAATCGCTGAGGTGCTCGACCGCGGAAAAGTACTCGGGTTCGTGTTCTATTTAGAAAACGAGGGGTTGCCACTTGCGTAAGTCGGGAGTGACCAAAGAGAATTCGAGCCGCAATCGTTTAAGTGAGAAGGCTTACTGTTATACTCGCGGCGGATATGTACGAGGGTCTTCTTCAATTCAGGTTCGATTTGCTCAAACAGCTTGAAGGATTCCTCCTTTGGCTCATGGGGAGGCCCAAGTTCCACGGTCTCGGCAGTGGCCTGTTCATGATGAAACTGTCAGGAAGATAGATAACCTTGGATGTTAAATGGACCCATGCTCATCATGCTTCCTCACCATATTATTGAGCAGAATCGTTTCGATTATTGTGATTATAATGGATGTTTCTTTAGGCTTCAAAGATGGCCGGGAAGATGCCCAGGTGAAGATGGACGACGGAAAAACTGTTCGTCTTTGTGGAGAAAGAAGGCTTGAGCGTGCATGTTACTGCAGTCCATACATACATACATAGCCTGATCTGATGTCATTGTAATGCATCCGTATCTGGTGTAAGTGACATGGATTAGCTAAGCAGCCAACCAACCGCCCCCGGGGGGGGGGGGGCCAAGCGCAAAGCACCGCTCTCGCCGTTGAGCCGAGGTTTCGATTCCCGACCCAGATCTCCGTCTCGGCCTCCCTAAAAAAAACATTGAGACATTCTAGAAGGAAGCCCCGGTCCGCAACCCCATTTTCCTATTACCAAAGTATCCACCACTCCCGAGTCTGCGACGGCTTTGACTTGTCAAAGGTGGGGATTGGCTTCTTTTCCGGGTTCCATTCTTCCCAATTCCAAATTCCCGACTCCCTCCGCCAGGGTGCCGCCATCTCCGGGGTTCGGTACTATAAAAACCCATCCTTTAGCCCGTCCACCCCCTTTTTCTCGCCATGTCTTCTCGAATACTATCGGTTGCGCGGCGACAGACCGCCTCTCTTCCCCTTGTTCGTCCCTCTGCCCGCGGCCCCCGACTACGACAGACCATCCGAGCCCCGTCCAGGACCCTCTCGACTGTCGCCGGTATATCTTCCATGAAACACACTTGACGGCAGTCTGGTTTCTGTTAGGTTTTTCCCACCGCTAACCCCTTCCTCGTGCGCAAACTACCCAGATTCGGCAACCGCCTCGGTAGCAGCCAACAAGCCCTCTTTCTTGCGCACAGCGGCCTCGATCAGCGGGCGCATAATTCTTTTCACTACCCTCGGCTTCATCATGGCTGCCGCTCCGGCCTACGACGCGGCGAAGACAATCCTGTCACCTCCAAGCGATGCCGATACCTTGTCCCTGTTTGTCCCCGAAGACAACAATGCAAAGGCAAAAGAGGACTACATCAACTCACACCCACTGATCGCCTCCCTGCGCGCGGATCCCAACCTTGTCGAGTCCCGCCCGCACATGAAGATTCCGCCATCATGGAGGAGACATAATCTTACGGGTGGCACTCTTATGGGACCTGGCAGAATGGCTGTCCCCCCCCTCAGCTGGTCCGATCCCAGTGGCAAGAACTACGTCCAGGTGGTGCACGTCGGGACCGACCTTTGCGGCCACGTGGGTATCATTCACGGTGGATTTTTGGCAACCATGTTGGACGAGGGGCTGGCAAGATGTTGCTTTCCGGTGCTGCCCTTCAATGTGGGCATGACGGCCAAGTTGGAGATCAACTACAAGGCTCCCGCAATGGCTGACCAGTACTTGGTATTGCGCGCCACAACCGTCAAGGTGGAAGGGAGAAAGGCGTGGGTTGAGGGTCACATTGAGACTCTTCCAACAGAGGAGGGACAGGCGCCAACTGTGCTTGCGACTGCCAGCGCGCTCTACGTCTCCCCAAAGCAGGCATCGGTATGTCGTGTTGCTTCTCCCCCTTCATCTTTTCGCGGCTCATGGTGTGCTAACAACCGAAACAAACAGACCATGGCCAAGGTGTACCCAGTAACATAAACCAATGAGCCGCATTCCGTGATCCTTGGGACTTTTTGTATTTGTCATGACACATAGCGTGGGTGGTATTTGGGGGGCAAAGGGTGGGGAGAGAGAGCCTGTTTTTATTGCGTTCCTCTCTCTGATTTCGAATGGTCACGATATTTGATCCTGTTCTGGATGGTGGGATAGACAAGAGTTGTAAAAACTGTCCCGCCGCTGCGCGTAGGTAATTTAGACGGCGGATCTCATACTTTAGTATGTAACATTATATAATTTGTACATGAATACGTTAAGTGAATGGATCCAACAAAGATCAGGCCGTTTTTTTTTGTCAGGGGTTCAGAAGAGAGCAGCAAAAGTGGGGTTTCAATTCGACTTGCATCGTGAACCAAGCAGCTAAAATGACGCCATCTGCCATCTGAACTTGCAACCCAACGGATCGGATGGAAAAGCTGAGAGAACGTGCTGCCCCATTGCTCCCCTCCCACCTCCCGCCTCCGAACCGGAGAGTGATCCTACAAATTCCAGATGCCATTTCGCCGCAGGAACAGCGGGAGTCACGAAGGGGACGCTGCTCCACTCTTTTGATCTTGTGCATATAACTCGGCCCATCGACACCTACATACATAGCGCATTATTCCAAATACCATATTCCCTAACAAGTCGAATTATTTCACTTGAGTGTTATCCCATATACCAAGCTTCCGAACCAATGGCTTCGTAGGTGTTCCCTTTTTTTTCTTCTTTTTTTTTTTTTTTGGATTATCATGTGTCAATTCCTGGACCGATCGTCGGCATTGGGAAGATGGCGGGGTAGCGAGGGAGGGGCACTTGAGACAGGATCGAGACATGGCTGACGAGCTTCTTCCAACAGCAACATCACCTGGCACCCATCGCTTTCGCGAAAAGAGCGCAACCAATTGCGCGGCCAGCGCGGGTTCACCGTCTGGTTCACCGGACTTTCCGCCTCGGGCAAGTCGACCGTCGCAACCGCTCTCGAGCAGCACCTTCTCCACATTGGCTTAGCCGCCTACCGCCTCGACGGCGACAATGTGCGGTTCGGCCTGAACAAGGACCTGGGATTCTCCGAGAAGGACAGAAATGAGAATATCCGTCGCATTGCCGAGGTGCGACCTCGCTTCCCTCCCAGCCTGCCATCATGCCCTTTGCTGACCATAGACTCTCTTCCTTTCTTAGGTTGCCAAGCTGTTCGCTGACTCCTCCACTATTGCCCTGACATCTTTCATCTCCCCATATCGCGCCGACAGACAGATTGCGCGCGACCTGCATGCGAATGCTACCCAGAGCGGCGACGAGCCATTGCCGTTCATTGAGGTTTTTGTTGATATCCCATTGGAAGAGGCCGAGAAGAGAGACCCCAAGGGCTTGTACAAGAAGGCACGCGCCGGTGAGATCAAGGACTTTACCGGCATCTCAGCCCCATATGAGGCTCCCGAGGCTCCAGAAATCACCATTCGCACCGATCTCTTGAGCGTAGAGGACTCTGTGAGAAAGATCGTCGAGTACCTGGCCGAGAAGGGGTTGATCAGCCAGACCACCGAGACAAGATGATTGAGCATGTCTTTTGTAAATGTTTATAATGAGGGTCTCTTCTAGAGCGAATGCTTGCGATGGCTAAAATAAGTAAACAAGACAATAAAAAAATTAAAGCTACAAATTCGCATCGTGTCTACGGAGCTCGGCACTGCTGCAGGTATCGTGGTAGAGAATGTTGGAATAAAAATCAACAAGGTGATAGGGTAACAAGGCGACAAAGTGACAAGGTATTCGTGCAATACTTGAGACACCATCTAGGCTACACACGTGACAATCGCGGGCCTTCTCATCTTCAACCTGGCCGACCCCTCTCTCACCAACATATCAAGGGAAGTCAAACTCATAATACACATATGGGGTATACTCGTGACCTTCGCCAACACTCATACCCGCGGCCGCCATCTCGGACGTCAGCGCTGCATCGTCCTTGGTAACGCGACCGTGCTTGTCGCGGCCGAATGCATTCCCACCAAGATATGAGTATGACGAATCCAGGTTTGACTTGACCTTCTTGGCCTGTTTCGGTGTGGTCTGCTTGCCATGTCAACAAATGGTCCCCTACTTTACCCAACCCACGAACTCAAATACAACGTACCTTGATCAGCGCAGACACAAACTCCAACGGTAGGCCGTATCTCAATACTGTCTCAACAAACACACGGAGCGTCATGACATGAGCCCAAATCATAACACTCTCGCTCCACCCGGTCCGTCCCTGTAGCAATGCCTCACCCCAAACTTTCTTGGCCTCTTTCGAAACCCGATCCAGCTCGCGTTGCTCCTCCTCCTTGCCACCCTCAACATATTTGTACTGGCGGGGAGTCCATTTCTGCTCTCTGCACTTTTGCAAAAACTCGGCGCTGGTCTTCTTGAAGGTTGTGACGGCGAACAATGTGAACTCATCATCCTGCGCTACCTGGACAGATGACCGTGGAACCACCATGGGCGCAATAGTTTCGTAGCTGCGAAGGAAGTCTTTGCGAGCATTTGTCGGAACAACAATTAGGTGGGTTTCAAGATACTCGGAATCCTGGACGAGAAGCTTAGGATCGACAATAGGGGTAAGTGATTTAGTTGAGAGATTCCCGCTAATGACGCCAATTAGTTACCCAACGGAGATACCAGAGGAGTTGACACGACTGGGAAAACTTACGTTTGTTTCCTCTCAAGTGCTGCGAGATTGGTCTTGGCCACATTGTACTGGTTGAACTTGCCCTTCACGTCGTTGTCAATTGTTTGCAACTCCCTCTGTAGGTTATCAATAAGATCGCCCAAAGGCCGATCGACTCGATACCGAACCTTGTCCCATTTGAAGGAGCGCAAATAATGATCGGTGGGTTCTGAGCAGCGAGAGTCAGCTTTGGGAAGCCGACGGGCTGGTGTTTATGACACCTACTATCATTAACAACCTTGTGCTGCTCTGCCTTGGCTTCGTCGCCATCTAGAAGGCCCTTGAGGGAATCGGCAACCTTGCCGACGGCGGCCTCACACGCCCCGTTGAGTTTTGCCAGGTCATCGGCGTGCTGGACTAGGGAGTCGAGAGTGCCGATTTTGAAAGATGGTACGGTGAAGGGTAAGGCCTCCCCATTGTCTCGTCCAACGGTGCCAGCAAGCGACGTGAGAGGATCGTCGTCAAAAATCCTCAGAGGAAGCGAAACGAGAATGTATTGTGAGGGCGGCATGATTGGCTACAGCATGCATGGAGATGCAACAGCGGGCTGTCTATCTTTCTCGCTCACTGCGGTCGCGGCGGGGTATGTGTGTACTAGGACTAGGGAATCGCAGGTCGGTTGCGGGGGATGTTTCTTGAGACTGCGCAAGTCTGTTTTTATCGGATGCAGTATGCTAGTTCTAGCTAGGGAGAGGTGCGTTGAGGTAGCGAAGGAAGATGCGGCGGGTTTGAAGGATGGAGGATACCTTACGGTTGGTATCAATAATGATATTGGAACATACCCGCCCCATGGAGTTGGAGCAGGTGGGAGCTCACCTAAAGCTACCTACATAGCAGCTACTACCCGGTGGCCGCTGTCTCGGCCCGCTTCTGAATCCCAAGAGTGAAGGTACATACGGAGATACCTTGATAAACACTGGCAGCTCTAAACAACTTTACATTTCGTACTCTACTTGAATTGATGGTAACTATCTGGCAATATCCGCTCACATGTGTGGTGTTAGCAGTTAACAATGAGATGCTTTGACTGATTGAGGCCGTAAATGTCATGTCAGCGAAGGTACCCAAGGGTGTTCATTCACAGTGGAGGGCAGATGGGACTCCGCTGAATTTAGTAAGCCACCGGGACGGGTCCGACTGCTTGACACTGCTTGAGCCCGGTGCACGACAGAAGGGTTCTCGGGGCGCATGACCAGCAAGAGGTTCATCCTCATCACCAGGGCATCATTCATATGCCCAATCCTGCAAACCGCCGCCGGTATCAATCCGGTCTATCGCCATGTCTGGTTGCGGACTCGTGCACTCGCGGAGCCATTTCCAAGTCCCGGTCGCTGCGTCGTAATCGCCAGATCCCGCCATCCCATCCGTCGCCTTTTTCTTTCCACGAAACCACGCAGTCGCTGCAATTGTTAGCTGCTCGCTGTGCATGTGTGACACCGCTTTCGCCGTTTATCGAGTCCAGAAAACTTCCCGTGATTGCACAAATCCGACTTCGTTTGACCCCTTCTCTTCTCCTCCCCTCTTTCCGTCATCAGCAGATTGATCTTGGACTACATCCAAGGTCCCACGCTCAATCGACAGTCGCGACAAGGGAGTGCTGTGGAGCCAAACAGCTCATCTTCCGGCCATTGATTGATTCGATACACCCTACATACGCTATCAGTCCAGCATTCATACCCATCTGGAAATATTTTGTCCAAGGAATCCTTGAACATGTGGTGATTGCGAAATCCTGCGCGTCGCTCATACCTTCCTAGCGATACGTCTATCTCCTTGAGTGGTTCCCTACCCCGCAGCATAATTAATTCTGCGCTGCGAACCTGGGAAGCCGCGACGGAAACGACGCTCGTGGTTCTGGAGCCCGGGGCTCCCAATGGCGAACAACTCAGGTGGGTGTCATACCATGGCGGACGTGACGGCCGATAGACTGTTATGCTGACTTGGCCGCTTCACAGGCGCCGCATCACTCAACACCTTCACATCCAGATTTAAAATCACCACCAGCACAGCGCCCAAGACAACCCGCTCAATGCCATCCCTCGCACCGGCCGAGAGCCAACATGCGACGGCAGCACCAGCAGATGCGCCTGCACCGCCCCCGACTGCTGCATTTGGTGTTCTCACCACTACCGAATCGAAGCTGTCGGACGCGTCGAACCCTCACCGAGATGGCCGCATCCGAAATCCAGTACCAAGCAAACTCAAAGGCAAGACAGATGGCTCCAAGGGGAACTTCAGTGTTATGCACATGGACGTTGCAGGACGGACCGAGGCTACAGAGCGTGATGCCGAAGCGAAGCGAACCAGCGAAAGCACCGAGTTGGCTGCTAAACGCGCATTTGAGAATGGTTACGTTTCCCAACGAAGGAACAGATTCGTACAGATTCCCGACGAGATTCCGCCGAAGCCCTTTATTCCTGCAGCAACACCCACCCGAACACCGGCGCCCAACTCATCCCCTCCAGCACAACCCACTCGTATGGCACCCCTGAGCCCTGAGGAGACCAAGTCAGAGCAAGCTCGTCTCTTGACTCTTCTTCGAAGCTTACACCCTGTTCTGGTTGTCGATCAGATATGTAAAGCACTAGCATTCTTTGGAGGCATTCCCGGCGCACCACCACCCGCGGACGGCGTATTCCCCCCGAGCGCCGAGTCGAATGGATCTGGAAGTCTCTTTGTGGGTTGGATTGCAGAGATCTTTCCAAAATTGGGCGGGAATGGTGCTGTCGCACCAGAGAGGGCGATATCGCCTGTAAACCAACCCAAAAGTGCACCTGTTGCAGCGCCTGCCGTGGCAACAGCCCCAGTTATAGGACGACGGAAGCGAGGACGTCCAAAAGGAAGCAAAGGGACCAAACCTCGTGTAGACAAAGGTGTCAAAAAGGGGCCCGTTAACAAGAACAGTCCAGCTTCGGGTCAGCAGCAACCTGGTGATGCGGGGGACGAGAGCTGGGTTGATGTGGACGACGATGGAATGGAAGCCCCAGATGATATCGACGCGAATGTTCTGCTACTAGCACAGGCTAGTACACCGCAGCCTCAGTATGAGGGACATTCTGTCCCTCATGCTTCTGGGCCAACTCTTCAACGGGTCAGCACTCCAGCGCGTACGGCGTTACCAGGGATATCTACTGGCCCCCCTGCGCCGGCTGATCTGACAGCGAGTGCTAAGAGAAGGGGCCGTCCGAAGGGCTCGAAGAACCGCCCCAGGGACTCGGCTGCAGACTCTTTGAATAGTCATGCTGCGCAACAGCCACAGACGTTCTCACAGATGTCCCAAATGCCACAGGGTCCCTCCCAACCTTCGCAACCACCCCAAATAACCTCAACCCCGCAAATCAACTCTTTGTTGCAAAGACAGTCATTTACAGCTGTCAATGCTGTTCCTTCGGTTTCCCCTGCTTCAGCTAAAAAGGGCAAAAAGACTGCCGGGAGCAAGCAACGACCTCCAGGACAACCCACGCAGACTGCCTCCGGTCTTGGGTCGGGAGCTGGAGCTGCGAGCTCTACCTCAGCGAACGCTGCGTCTGTTCAGTCACTAGTTACAATACCTACAAGCAGTCATAATAGTCATGCCAAGGTTCATCAAACACCCAAGGCATTGCCAGCCACCCAGACGCCAGGCCTAACACTTCCGACTCCGCCAACTGCTAGTCCAGCATTAGCAAATCCCCCAACAACGAGCGCAGGCCAAAAGCGCAAGAGAAAACCTGTGAAGGACTCGGCCCCTCTTCAAGATTCTGCAAATGGTGAGGCGAGCAGAACGAATGCCTCGCCCCAAGTGAACGGTCTCACCCTACCGACACCCCCAAACAATACAGGGCCGCCGTATGTTACAACCACAGCCACAACCACAGCCACAACCACAATGGCCACCAATTCCCAGATCCCTCCAGCCAAACGTCAACGCAAAGGCAAAAACCAGAAGCTTCCAGGTAATTCGTCAAAAGCTACGACGGCTGTTGCCGGAATCACCGAGCCAGATGATGTCCCGGCTCGGGCTTCAGCGCCCCTGACAATTCAAAACCCAAGCTCCGATATTCCAAGGCCCGAACAATCTCAAATGTCGGCGCCTGTACCCAGCGAGCCTGCCATGCCTTCGATGTCATCCCTGCACTCGCCCCAGCAAACTCACTTTGAGGTACAATCCCCAACGATGGAGAATTATGAAGCCCAGCTTCAAGCCCAGTTGGAACAGCAGACGGAGCTTGAACCACAAGCTGTCACCCACTACAGCCGGGTTGATTCGGCACAGTCCATGGCAAGCCGGCATCAGCAGCAGCAACAGCAACAGCGTCAGCAGCAGTCTCAATTCCAACAGAGACAGCAGCAATCTCAGCAGCCTTCCCAACAGATGCAACAACAGCAACAGCACCATACGTCCACGTCGCATAGCAAATCGCCCAGCATTCAGTCGACAAAGTCACAAACCTCAACCCCGCTCCTAACGGGACAAAAGCAGACGAGAAATTCCTACTCCCAGTACCAGTACACCCAACCACAACAAACACAACAAACACAACAAACTTATAACTCGTCACAAACACACCAGTCATCATCGTCTCAGCAGCAGCAACAGCAACAGCAACAGCCACAGTTTGTAAGCCAGCAGCAGCATGGGCAAGGATCACAACCATCCTCAGCACAGCAGTATTCATCAAATGTGACTCAAACTCAGCCACAGCAGTATTCTTCAACCCAGCAGTCTTACGCTACTACACAACAGCAATTTTCAAATGGCCAACAGCAGCAGCAAGCTCCACAGCAGCGTTATCAGCAGCAACTGTCCACTTCCTCAGCGACGGCCCCTTACTCAACTCACCAATCACCGCAATTCGGCACTACGACGACTAACAACTACAATGCCAATGCCGATGGCACATACAGGAGCCCAGGTACATCTTTGGGCGCCTCTTCGTATAACCAACGGAGCCAGTCTGGGACACCATCGACTGCTGCCTCCTTCCGTGCCAATAGCGGGCACAGCTTATCACACCACTCCCCGTCGTACAGCACGGGCACCAATACCGTGCAATCACAGCAGCGATCTGCTAGCACCAGTCACAATTCCACACAAAGCATGCAGGGAATATCTAGCACGATGCAGGCGTTCGCAGGAAGCACGGGAACCGACTGGGGCTTGTTCGATGCGAGCCAACTGGATACGTCTGGACAACAGGCAGCCATGGGTCTAAGTAACCCGAGCTACGGTTTGGGCACGACAAATGTACGAGCGTCTAACAATGCTGGCGCTGCATTCACTGCGGGCCTTGCCAATTTCGATGGTTCAGGACTTGGTGGTAACGATCGATACTACAATGTCGGGCGTCGTTGAATCTCGTGAGACATATTGTCGTATAGGAATTCCAAGATGAAGGATCCAAATGTATTTTTGGGAGGGGTAAATTAGGGGTGAAATTATGATTTTACCCTCGGGGGTTTTTTTTTTTTTTTTTTTTTTTTGGTTTTGGGGGGTTTTGGGGCAGCATTTTCCGGGCATCAACATGTAGTTTTAAGGCGTATGCATGGTTCATTTCGAAGGAACAAGGAACTCATCGGCCGCGGTCGTGGTAGCACTCAAAGCTAGGAGTTTATGGATGGTCCAGATTGGTTTTATAACTCGAAGCATGCATGCCATTAGGGTATATTTCGACTTTTGAATTTCTTGAAAGATTACACAATAAGTTTTTATTGCAACCTGATGTTTCGTTTTTCTACAGTCTACTGTCTACAGCGATCATCGACCATTGGCCAAGATACGGCCACACATGATTATGTATCCTTTTCTGGCCATAAATAGATCTTGACACTTGCATGTAGAATAGTGAATAGCACGAGGGGACGGGGCATTAGGATGGGGAAGCAAAATCACAGAATCAAGCACATAGAATGAAGCACATTCAAGTCTTACATGATTGTTAAATATGACTGCGGGGTGTGTCCCCATGCAGTAAATTTCAATACACACAAGAGATATAGAAGAATGAGGTGAGGCTCGAGGACCTTTAAATATATACATGGACACACCACAAGATACGTGGGTGAGAGACTCTGGGGAAGAAACCAAAAAAAAAAAAGAAAAAAAAAAAAAAAAAAGAGCCTAGAAAACAAGCAAAGCTGGTATAATATCGAGTTATAGGGAACCCTTGAAGTGCCACCCCAAAAACGCAACAATAGTAGATGTAACAAAGCAAAACAAAAACAAAAAAAAGCAAATGTACCGCTGTACACCGTGGCTCATGATGCCTGTCCGACTCTTTGCCAGAGTTAACCCGCCTAGTTTGGGAAAGACTCGCCAGTGTAACACAAATATAAGAAAAAACGCCCGTAAATGCTTTTGTGAGGAACCCTTGACTGACAAAGAAGATAAGCCGTTGCTTGATGGTAGGTAGTAAGTGATGGTAAGTGTGTTTTTGGTAGAGCCGTCGTCATTATCTCTGAGTGACGAGCTAAGTGTGTATGTAAATGTACGTGGCGTGGGAAGAACGAGCAGCCACGCTGTCTAGTAGTTGATGATGCCGTCCAAGATCTTTGTGGTCTTTGTGCCAGCCTTTCTCCTTATTCTTCACTCATCTGGATCCTCTACGATAGCATCCAGGTTTGGCCTGAGGGACTCTGGAGCAACAGTCCCGTACAGCCATTGATCTTCGTCCTCGATGCCATGGTCGCGGATAAGTTCGGTGAAGATCTGGGCATTTCGTCGGATATCGGATGGTCGCTCGACAATTTTGCGATCGAGAATCAATGCCTCAGCAGTATCGCACCATATTCTTTGGAGAACTGGGAGATCTGTAAACATCATCTTCAATTCGTTCTTGGCCATTGAGCCCATGGGCATTCCAGCAGCGAGACTGGTGTGGAAGACCAAGCTCTCTGGCTGCTTGCCCTTGGCGACGCTCGAATCATTGAATCCGAAACCGTGCTCGCTCGTGACTCCGTTTGTCTTCCCGACCGCAAGCGAAGACTTTTTTCGCTTTAGCCCCCCCATAATCCCTCGTCGTTTCTTAGCCGCCGGCTCTGGCTCGGCGACTTCACGTGTGATTGAGTTATACCAGTTGTCAACTGCCAACCGCCTGGTATTGTAGCCTTTGACCTCCCAAATCCTCTCAACCTCCCGCAGGCCACCAATGCAGAGAACAGCCACATGAACCTCATCAGGTGGTTTCTCCCGAAGATAACCCCTAAGAGATCGTTCGACACGGCCGACATAGGATGGTGGCCTCAATCGCCGCATAAATGAGGATATGACCAATGGAAAGGCCTCGTGGACACGGAGAAGGGTTCGGTCGTCGTACATGCTCATGATTTCTTTTTCAATGGGATTGATCGTGAATGGCGTTTTTGAAAGGCCGACTCCGTCATGTTCGGCAAGATATTTGAGATGAAGTTTCCGGTATGTCTCAAAAAAGTGGAAGACAGTGAAAAGAACGGGTATCAAACGTCGACGCATCCGTTCCCTTTGTGGCGCAAACTCCCTCCTCTTTTCCTCGGTATCTCTGAGAAACAATTCCTTTAAGATCCATTCGCACATTAAATGGGACAGCTTGGCGGCGACATGTAGTCGGTGCCATATCCCACATAGGTAATGGAAGTTTAGTGCCACGCCGCGCGGGACGGGATAAAGTCGTTTGGCATAGGCGGGTACATGATGGTCCAGATGGTATCGCGTGATGGGAACTTCATTGAGCGACACAAGGGTATGCATTGACCTCGATGCCAGACGGAGGTTGAGCACATCTGAGAGCGGCAGGGACGCAATAATTTCCACTTGCAATTCATTAGGAAGCGCAGCGAAGAGCTGATCGAATGGAATACTGCCATGGGGTGTCAGCTTTGAATAGTGGAAACGGGCGATGGCCATGGGAAATCCAGTACTCACCTCTGCTTTGTCGTCGATTCTGCAATCGAGGATCGCCGTTCTAGTTGCTCGGTGCTGCATGATGTTACTGGTAATGGTGTTTTGTTGTGGTGAAATTTTGACCTCAAAAAGCCAAAGCCCTTCTTCTCGGTTCGCTTCTGCTCAGCGGGCTTTGTAGTCTCTCCTCCAACACTGGACCCCCGAATCGGTAATATGAAAGGGGACTGCGAAATATCGGAAAGAAGAGCAGGCGGTACATTGTTATGTTGTTGATTGAGTTTATCAATGAACGTGTCCGAACCGAATTCGGTTTGGTGTAAGTGGTCCATCTTGACGGTTGTTCGTCGGCGACGGCGCCGCGGAACCTAGCGAAAAACACCCAAGGGGACCCAATGCACCAGAGGTTGCTCGCCAACCGTCACTTCTTGTTTTATCGCGACAACCGTGACGAGGCAGGTGCTGTGTTAATATTGACGGCAAGGGCGACCAACAGCAGCTCAATCATATTGCGGCATCGGCAGAAGTTGTTGATGGCGACGGTCGGGAAGAATCGCAGCGTGCTAGTCCAGGTCGACGGTGCAGTCGTGTGTTGCCGTCGATCGTCTGGTGTGAGCGCGATGTGAGCGCGTGAAATCTTTTCCCCGGTCGCACTCTGCCTTTATCCTGACCTTCTCCTCCTTTCCTCTTCAGCCGCTTGTCGTTTCGTCTTCCAACCTATAAACCGCGCACAGGACCTATAACATCAGGAGATTGAGTCGGTCGATGTCGATGGCGACGTTGCCAAAAAGAATTAATCCCCTTTCTCCAACTTAGAACGTCAATCGAAGTCGACCGACGACGAGGGCGACAAGTTAGGTTTGCCGGAAAGAAGGGTCGCAGAGCCGGTGGTTGTTTCTTGGATCAGGGGAGAAAAAGGTTCGACGACAAAAAACAGGAGGACGGGGGCATGGGAGGGAGGGGAGGGAGGGAGATCGAGGCCCTGTTTTGGAAGAGTGGGGGGCGTGTAGTAGTGTAATCTCCAATCGCACAAAAGCAAAAGCAGTTGAAAATGTGGTTGAAAGGGTGTTGTCGACTCGGTCGGTCTCGACGGGAAGGATGGAGAAGAACGGGGCAAATGGAGAATGGGAAGATGGGGGTTCGTCCCGGGACGGAAGGCGTGGATGCTATGGATGGTTACTGATGGTGAAGGTTTGCTCCAGGGTTGGGTTGGCAATGGGGAACTATGGCCCACACGGCGGTTTGGCCGGCGTAATAGTGGAGAGAGATGCGAGAGATGCTGGAGCCGGGGCCCAGATGGGACCAGTCTCCGAGTTTAGTGAGGAACCGTCAGGAGTGGACCTGGTCCACGACGGGACAATCGCGGGGAACGCTGGTACCCTGCTATCGCTAATTGAAAGGTGACTGCTCGCGTTTCACTGAGAACGCTGAGCAACCCCGTCCCAATCGGGCCTGTTCAGGGCCTGTGTCCTGGGACGCCCGGGGAAGGGCCTTGTAAAAGTCGTCGCGACTTGAGCAAGGCCCATGTCAGATAGCCGGCGATTTACTCGGGCTGCACTTTACCGTTGTACACGTGCATCCAGGCCATCAAGCGGGGGGGGGCATGTCTAACACTTGTAGCCTTTTATCCGGTAGTACTACTCCGCCCAACCTTGGCAGCATGGCTCTGCAGGTCGATGGGCACGTCGCAATTTAGCCGCAGCCAATCACAAAAATTCGAGAAACACCGAAAAGATGGGGAACTTTTTTTTCTTCTCTTCTGTGTCCTTGCACATTTCATAACCGGCGGCCCACCGTCCATCTCAATCTGCCATCTCATCAATCATCATCAGCAGCATCAACGTCATCATCGTCAGTCATTAGCAACAACAGTATTACAGTACCAACTGCTGATTGCATGACTCTTTATTCGTCAGAAATGTCTTTGTCAATCAGCAACACGTGGGACAATCAGGAGAGGGAGGTCTAGAAGCTGAGACATTCGGAGCAGACCGTGTAGATCTCTCGCTTGTTACTTCCTTTCCTCATCATTTTGTCTTGGGCTCTTTGTTATTTTTGACATTCCTCGCTTCCAGATTCGGTGTAATGTCTCTGCTGCTGGGAAGCCCAGGCACTCTTGGAGAAATTTCTCCTGAGTGACAATCCCGCTGATCGCCAGGAAACAATGAAAGGGAAGAGCCGCTTCATATGTATTATGAAGGACCCTTTTGTCGCCGCCGGCAGTTGGGATTCCCTTGATGGAACGAACCACAGAAACGGTTCTGGCTTGCAGACGCAAAAGAGCAGGGCGCAAAGAAGGTCCTTTGGTCCTTTGGGTGACGCCATGTTCCATCTTCGGCACGAATCACAAGATGTTGTATCCCCAAAACAGCAATTTAGCCGTGCCTAGCACTACGTGTGTACACGAGGCTATACCATAGGAGGCCACCATAGGTCCATCTGGTCAAACTGTCGAAGGTGGGCGGCCCTACTCCGGCCGTTTTCGCATGTCGTCCTCTCGGGCCCGGATCTCGGCGATTTGGTGACCAGACTGGTGGTTGTTGATGTCTCGTTGATTGAAAGACACCGTGATCCGTGTTCCGAGAGGGCCACTTCGGCCGAGTCGAGGCCCTCTGTCGTTCAAAAGCAGCCACATTCCCCCTTGCCAAACCAATCTTGTTCTGGATCTGATCCATCTAGCATCTGCCATCTACCGGTGTACTGTATCAGTCCGAGACACACATTGGGCAGCGTGCCCGGACCGGACGCATGGGACATCCATCAAATACACGACAACCTCGATGCCATCTGGCTGGCCCCTTTTTCTTTCTCCTTCCAAGTTGCTCGACGACGAGGCAGAATTTCACACCGCCCTTGCCATATCCGTCCTGTCTTCCCGGATTCCCCTCTTGCCCCAGGTTGTGTTCGATGCCAAGCGATATCGATCTATTTTTGGCAACATCGATGTCCACTGACGGTGGTGTGCCAGTGCCCCTCATTGATTCTTGACTCTCTTGCCCCTCGGCCGAGGTCTGTTTCTCTCTCTCTGTTTTTTGCTCAATATCTTGACGGAATATTGCTATTGATGATACACGAGGTGGCACAAGAGAAAGGCGACAAACATCTGTAAAACGGTTGGTGATAGTGGTTAAATGGTGGTGATGGCATGAGATGCCTATGGGGGATGTTTGTCCCAGTTTGGTATAATGATCTAAACTTTTGCTGCTTGGTAGGCGGGCCAAGCCAATGTGTGTTCTCTGCAACGCATTCGCATTGGTTCATGCAAAAAAAAAATGGTATCGATTTTAATGCCAAATCCATACCAATACCGTGGGCGACAAGAGGAGAATTGGGGGCGGCAGGGAGCTTCTCCTTCTTCTCTTTCCCCCCCCCCTTCTCACCTTCTGTTTCCTCCATCTTCTCCCATCATCTCGGCAAGCCGGTATCCCCGCCACTGCTCTTTTTGTTCAGCTTCCCTCCCATTTTAGCCTACACCCGTCTATGCAACGCAGTTTTGTCTCCCCTTGTCATCTTTGCCCTGTTCGTGTCATCAATTCCAACCCCTCAGCACCTTATCCACGACACACACACGCACACACACACACACACACAAAGACTACACTCACCTAGCACACCGCGCAGAGACGGGCAAGTTGGGACCCCCACAACCTGTGCCTGCTTTCGCTACTTTGTGTGTAAGTGATACGGTGACACGCAGGCTCGAATCCTTCCCTTTGCCTGAGCTGCCGGGAATACGGCCGAGACAAGACAAGCATTCCTGGTTGGATGACCGCTCCCCGCATCTGACTAGGTAGCTTTATTTGATATCTTGTATTTTTTTCCCTTCCTTTGTTAATACATAAAAGCCGGAAGCTAGCTATATAGCTGCGGCTTCTGCTCCGGCAGCATCAATGGCCTCGACCGGCGGGTCGGCCGTGGCTGCGGCGTTTCCGGCCACGGCGACGATAACAGTATCGTCAGAACCCCAGGAGCTTCTCAATGTGGTCGAGACCCCTACTTCCCCTTCATCTGGTCTGGCGCTATCCCGGTTCGAATTTGAGACGGGAAAGGGCAATGAAGGCACCAAGGTAATCATGGTTGAATGGGACGCGTCTGTTCTGGGACAGGGAAGCCGAGCTAGTGATTGGGACATATCCTGGGACGGCAAGAAGTCAGCTCTCGCTGTGCAGGATGCTGATCCGGATTCGACCGGAATCATGCACCGCATGTACTTCCTCTTGCCAACAGGTGCCACCGTGCCAGCTCTAATCAGCATCACTTACACCGGGATACCGGACAACAAACCGATCACGCTGCCAATATTGAGAACCAAGCCAATGCCTGCCATCTTTCCCGCCGAGCTCACAAATAAAAAGGAGACAGGCACGCGCGGCGTACTGCATACGATATGGGCCAAGAGGCGTTTGGGGGAGCTTCAAGCAGAGATCGACGCCGAGCTAAAAACAAACGACGAGAGCGTGGGACTCGAGATGGCTGCTCAGGAACGGCAATGGATTGTGGATCACTTCGGCCTCGAGCCCGATCATGGCGTGCCCCAACCCACGAGGCTTCATATCCCCCAGATAAATGCCGGTCCAACAAGTCCGAGAAGTCCGATAGGGGGAAAGCTGGGCGAGAAGCTGCGAGGGTTAAAGCTCGCGACCAGCCCGGCTGAACTGGCAGCTGCTACACAAGGTATGTACTAGCCAGCCGTCACCGTGATCACTGTCGACGCCATCTTGAATCTGCAACTGACCATCTACCTCCGTCGCCACCGCTACAGCGTCAAAAGAAAGCCACCGGTTACGGACCCAACCCTTGAACACGACCCTGTCGACAAACTCAAACGCAACCACCCCTCCCCTTCTCACCGGCCGTTCCATCTCTGGAGAGCCAGGGGTCGCTTCGTTGGACGCCATTGTAGGCAGCGGGTTCACTCCTTTGGGCGCTACGAAGCCGGAAGATGCCACAGAGGAGGACTTGTTTGCGTTGCCGATGAGCCCTCGCAGCCCCGAGATGAAGAGGAGTCCATTTAGTATACTATGATGATGATGATGATGATGACGATGATGAGATGGTGGTGAACTGGGGCTGGGGGATCTGGAGTACCTGGTTGGAATTATTATCAGATTTTTAAGTTCATAGAGCAATCTTGTTTGTCTTTTTTCTTTCCCACTTTCTCGGTAGCAAACCCTTTAATTATCATTGCAAAAAGAGCACTCCACTACCGCCACCCTCCCACTCGGCCCTCATCCCATCTCTCCTTTTTCTCTTGCCTCAGATAGTACAGCTTCTTTGCCTCCCTGTACCTCCTGACCCAATCGGTCACTTCTCTCTCGGTTGCCAGCGCCCCATCACCTTCCCCCTCGAGGAAGCTCTCCTCTAGGGCGTAGCAGACCCCCTCCTGCTCCTGCACGCCTTGATTGAGGCGCTGGTACAGGCTAGCCGGCGCAAACGGCGCAAGAGCATGGTCCATCGCAGCTTGCTTGGCCCGCCACTGTCTTTCGAGGGCATGCGTCGACAGCAGCTGCGCCTGGGCGGCTGACCGCTGGTGGGTCAGATGCGTCTCAAGCTCGAGTAGCTGAGATGCGCGCTCCACATTGTCGTTCAGTGCTGCTTGCATCCCTTCATGCGACGCCTGAAGTGACGGATGAATCGTCTGTGGAGAGTGCGTGAGCGCTGAGAGAAGTGCTGGGTCCGACAAGATGTCGGCAAGGTCTTGCTTGCTATAAAATTGGAATACTCCAGGTTAGCTTGGTTGGGAAGTACTCGTTTGTCCTTGAGAGGGCACTGCCAGGATTTCCTACGATTTATCCTGCAAGAATTTTGGGAGCCATTGATCACCGGGGTCCGGAACTGCTTTTGCCTGTGCCTGCCCTGTCGAATTGTATATGAGACCTTCTGTAGAGGTCGCTGGGTGTAGTCCACCGGCGACAACGGCTTCGGGCAATGGCGGGGGAGGGCGGGGTGACAGTTGTGACACAACTCCCGGAGTACTTAATCGGCTTGCTTCATGGTTTCCAGGAGGTTTGGGCGGTGGTGGTGGCGGTGTGTGAGAGTACATGATTCCTCCTCCTTGTAGTTTGAGATTTCGTGATGGGTGCTTGTTTGGTTGAGGTTTGAGTGATGAAGGAGGGATGAGCGAGCCAGGGTGGTGACGATAGCCTGTGATAGGACAAGGAAGTGCATATAAGCCACAATTGCCTGACCCAAGTGCAGACCCACCTAGACTACGAAAGAAACAGACACCATCACAGTTTTGGGTACGTATATAAATTATAAAGAGTAGTAATTGTCTCATTTCAAAACGCTGAGTATTGAATGATAAGCACGGCTGGCCAAGATAATCATTTGGCATTCTTTTCCATAAAACAAGACGACGGCCAGGAACGGGCCCTTTACTTTTTGAGCACACAACCCAACAAAAAGAAACCGTAAGAGTAAAAGAAAACATATTATGAAAATTTACGAGTCCAGAACCACATAGTTAGCAGGGAACAAGCCCTGTTTTCCCTTGTAATTACCAAACCACCAATCCTCATCTGGGAAGTCAAGGTTGGTGATAACCGCACCCTCGGGGAAGCTGAGCTCTGCGATAATGTTAGTGTCATATGCCAACAAGCCGTGAAAACATGCATGCTTGCTTACCGTTGTCTTCGGCCGCTTCGTAATCGAACTGGGCCGTCGCCGTCTTCCCATCAGCTGCCGCGGGCTCAGGCTGGCTTTGGACTGCAGGAACCGGGGTAGCGGCGACTGGAGCATTTGCAGGCTCATCATCTTCGAGCTCAACGTAGTTGCTGGGGAACAAGCCACTCTGGCCCTGGGCGTTGGTTCCCATCCACCAATCTTCGTCAACCATCTCAATGTTGGTGACGTAATCACCTTCGCGCAGCTCAATCTCATTATCCTCGGCCCTCTCATAGTCGAATTGAACCAATGCGCGTTTGCCCCCAGTTGCTCCTGAAGCGGCATCGCCAGCATGCTCAACAGCTTCGCTAGCGAGCGCGGCCACGCCAGCAGCTGCTGATCGGGGGTCCTGAGCCTCCTCCTCAGTAGGAAGGTCTTCCTCCCTTGGCAGCTCCTCTGGAACTGGGACTGGCCGTGGAGGAAGTCTCTCAACAGGTGGCTCAATTTCTGGCACATTTCTGCGCGCAACTGGAACCGCGACCCGAGGGGGGGACTGTTCGCGCTCTTCGTAGTTGCGGGATGGAATGACCGGGGCACCCTCGTCCTCTTCCTCCTCATCTTGGTCTGCACCAGGAGGACGAGATGGAAGTCCGGGAAGGGCAAAGCCGCCAGCGGGCCTGCTTGCCATTGGAGGGGGTGGGGCAGGCTCATCCGTGTGAGAAGGTACCGCCGGCGTGGACCGTGTCGCGGTGCCCATAGGTGCTGCATCCTTGAATCTGTCTCGAATTGCCGAGATTCCACCAGCTGGTGACGCGGGAGCCTCTCTCTCATGTTCGGGCTCGGAACGATCAGTTCCTCCTGTCGCATGCTGCTCAACACCCCCACGACCGAAGTTGCTAGTGCTGACGGGAGCCCAGCTCTTGCCCGCATAACCGCTCTTCCACTCGCTTCCACTCTTCTGGGCCGTGATGGCTGGCGCAGGTGATGGCGTTACTGACGAGGGAGTCACACCACCGCTCTGCTTGGCCTTCTTCTCTGCCCAAAGCTGAGCTGGGGTCTTGCCGCCCTGATCGGCAAACGTCCTGCTCGCCGCGCCTACGGGTGGAGGAGTTGCAGCAGATGCGGCGCCATAGCCCAGGCCTCCTGGCGTGGGTGCTTTAGTCCCCGTGAATGGAGTGGCTCCAAACTTCTTTGCAACCTTGGGCTTTGGCAACTCAGTCAAACGCTCGGACTGAGCAAAGGCGGCGCTACGTTCAGCAAGCGATTTGGGTGCAGCAGGCTCCTCTTCTTGCTCCACGGGTTTCTGTGCTCGGCTGCGAATGGCAGCAATATCGACCTTGCCAACAGGTTCGTAAGCACCCTTGACGATGGTAGGACGCTCGTCCTGCTTTGCTTGCGCTCGTAGGGCAGCGATGTCAACTTTTCCAATCGGCTGGTATCCACCTTTGACCACATCGCTCGGCCCGTCATCCAGCTTCGAAGGTCCGTTAAAACGGGAATCGTCGCGGTTGTTTCTCAAGCTCGCAATATCCACCTTTGTCGGCTTGTAAGCCGATTCAACCTTTTCAATCTGCGTGCGCGAGACTGGAGGCGCGTCCGCGCCCCAGCCATCATCATCGGCGTTGTCTTGTTTCCGGGTTCGTGCAGCAACGAGCGGGTTAAAAGAGCTCCCAGAGCTAGAGGCTGTCGGGGTGAATACGGGCTTCTTGGCAACAGGAGGTGGTGCTGCTGCTGCTGGAACTGACGCAGAGCCACCGGCGGAGTACTTGGCCCCCGAGGCGTCAGCAACCTTTTGAACAATGGATTCGGGCTCGAGGTCGGCATCGGAGCGTGCTGTGATCTGAACGTGATATCCAGTAAGGATTTTGGCGACGGCGGCCGAGTGGCTTGTGAAGTAGCCCTTGGTGCGCTCAGGAACACCTCCGCCACACCAGGCGATGAGAACGTTTTTTGGCAAACCCGAGTTTGGGTCTTTGACTCTGACAAATGCGAATTGGATGCGTCCTTCGTTGAAGTCTTCGACAAGATCGGCGAGCTCGCCCTCTGTTGCGCAACCGACAAGTCAGCTTCGGCGGTTGAGCTACGTAGTGGGGTCAAGAGGATGATACTCACCGCCAGTGCTCTCAACCTTGAGGATGCTCTCTTTCGCGCCCGTGCTTTGAAATGCGTTCAGGAGCGGTGCCTGAACAGAGAAGAGTGCCCAACGAGCGGCGGTTGGCGAGCCGGCTGGCAGCGCGGGGCCATTGATGACGCCTTGATAGCTGCTCTTGATCGAGGGGCCGTTTATCGATGTGTTGAGTGAAGCCATGGTTGCTTCAGTGCAAAGTGCAGGCAGCGAGCTGTCTTGGGAGATTCGGTCGGTCTGGGTGTGTAAGCCTGCAATGTGTGTGCGTGTGTGGGAGTGCTCGTTTGTATGTGTGTACGTATGTTGTTGTTGCACAAGAGAGGGTAAGTAATCCGTCGTTGGTTGAATACTTCCTTGAGCTGGTGGTTGAGGGAACCAAGAACTGGGGGCCCGGGGAGCTTTCCAGAACAGACGTCAAGGAGGCTGTGCCATGCCAGGAACCCCAGTAGGTCTTGGCAGGTAATTTACACTAATACCTAATGTCAAGTAAGACCACTAAAGCTTCGATTGGACAGGATGGAAGTCCCGTTCACAGGAAGGCTTCCAAGTTATTCTTCTAAATTCTCAATGTCGAGCTCATTCCCGAGTTGCAGAGTCGGCCAAGTTACCAAAATCACCATCATCAACTTGGAACAATAAATGTTGCTTGTGATTAAGGCGTCTTGCAGACTGCAGATAGATTACCAATTTCGTAACCATGGAGATGTGGAGACTACGACTCTCAAGCCAGCCGACTCTCCCGTTCCAACGGAGCACCTCTCATCACCGACCACCCGAATATTCCGGCCTTGAAACCCATAAAATTCTCAATCAAGAAGTAAAGAAATGAAATCCAATAGACGCCGGCCATGAAGAAAATGCATCACTCCAATGCCTTTAAAGGCAGTCCATGCAGCATTCGCAGCAGTCTGCGCAGCACTCGCACCCCTCCTCGCAGACGAAGCAACAACACAAGGCGGCGAGACAACCCTTAAGACAACCGCCGCCGCCGCCCGACTTCCTGGGAGGAGCCTGCTGCTGGTATTGCATTGGATTCTGGGGAGGATAGTAGCCCTGCGGTTGTTGTGGGGGCGGGCCACCGTAGGACTGCGCAAGTTGGCATCAGTATCATCCAGTGTCATTCTGTCCCTTCTAGGACTGATGCAATTGGAACTCACTGGTTGAGGATACTGAGGGTAGGCTTGTTGAGTTGGTTGGCCGCCGCCGTAGTCCTGGGCGCTTTGCTGGTAGTACTGGGCAGCAGACATGATGATTACGATCTACCTGCTGGGGATTGAGGTTTTGTAGGGCAAGTGTAGGTGTGGGTAGTAGGTAAGGTAGTGAGGGATACTTTAGGTGTGCGAGTTTGGTTTTGATAAATGTCCACGGAGAAGGCCAACCGAAGAGACGGTGAGCTCTAAAGAGGTAAAAACCCATCCATCACCTTAGTAACAGCCCCCGACCGGAGGGGCAACAGACTTTCGTCGGCGGCAACACCAAGTGGCGGTAATAGCAGCAACCAACACCTTGACGGTTTCATCTAAGGATCCTGGATGTACCTGCTGCTTCACCCATCCCAATTCAAAGTCCCTCCGTCTAAACAGCAGGCACGTGGATGGGTTTGTGTGTGTTCAGAAACGCCCGACAGCTGCAACTGGCCAAGCTCTTTTGATCGCACTAGAACCAAACTCTCGCCAGCCCTACAAGGTCCATATCCATGTATGTGCATGTACCTGACGATACGCGGACCCGTTATGAGTGCTCAGTTCAAAAGAAAAGTACAAGCTAGACAGCTTCTTCTATGGCCAAGAGAAGATATTAGATGATCGGTAATATATACACAATGCCATCGGTATCATTGATCGTATCATCGTGTCGAGTTATTAGAGAAATGACGCAACACCCTTCTTGGCCAATCAAAAGCAGTACCGGTGGCACTGCGGGGTCATCCGTCATCGGCCGAATGCTTGATGGAGGGGTCGGGATCATGGCCGTTTGGAGCCACTCGATTTTGATTTGCCTCTGAAAAAAGATCGGATTCTCAACCTTATTTTTGATACGCCTCCAGCAATCCATTGAGTTGGCGAAAACTAATCAATAAACTTCTTGACAAACCCGACCTTTTCAACCAACAACTAAAAAAAAAAATCATTCTCCCCCCGGCGCTACGAGAGATGTCGACCATCAAAGAGATTACCAGCCTTGATGACTGGGAGCAGCATGTATCTTCGCTTCCTTCTACCACGCTCCTGATCGTGTCATTTCATGCTCCATGGGCGGCTCCTTGTGCGCAAATGGCCACGGTTCTATCAACACTGGCGAGCGAATACCCCGTAACCGAACCACCATCCACGTCTTGGGTGTCGATCAATGCGGAGGAGCTATCAGAGATCAGCGAGGCATACAATGTGACAGCGGTTCCTTTCCTTGTGCTCATCCGAAATGGGTCGGTGCTGGAGACAGTCAGTGGCAGCAGCGCGGTCAAGGTGCGAAATGCGATCGAAAGCCACGCAGCGAAGACGGCGGCCCCGGCGACCAACGGTGCTGCGGGCGCGGCTGATGGCACCGAGGGTGAGGTCGCAACAGAGGAGGATCCCGAAAAGAAGAAGGAGGAGCTTTTCAAGCGCCTTGGTGATCTCGTCAAGGCTGCTCCTGTCATGTTGTTCATGAAGGGCACTCCTAGCGAGCCCAAGTGCGGCTTCTCAAGGCAGCTCGTGGCGATCCTTCGCGAGAATGCAGTCAAGTATGGCTTCTTCAACATCTTGGCCGACGATGAGGTTCGACAGGGACTCAAGGAGTTTGCAGACTGGCCCACCTACCCTCAACTTTGGGTTGGTGGCGAATTGGTGGGAGGACTGGATATTGTGCGTTCCCTTCGTCTCATTATGCGTAATATCGCCTATGGAACATGGAAACTGACAAAAGTTACAGGTCAAGGAGGAACTAGCCAATGATGCCGACTTTTTCAAGGCATACAGTGTCAAAGCGAACGGCGATGCTGCTGCATCCTGAACCCGGCGGATTAAGCAATCAAGTAACTCATTCGGGATGTAAGGTACTAGGATTTACATTTTTTACAGGTCCATACAAGGGACATACATTAGCTTGGAATCGGCGTGTGAGTCACCAAATGATGAGAGACGATGGCGGGATTGGGAATGAATAAGCAGTATGGAATGCCGAATCGCATGTTCGCTCTGGTGCTTATCTGTACCACCAAACTAGACATGCTTGAGAACTGTGTAGAATGGGACTTGTCGCCTTTAACAGGCCGCCTAGGGGGTGGGGCTATACTCTATAAGCAGTGTATGATATCTGGACGGCACCGAGCGACATGAAGGAGGAGGGGCCCAAAATCAGTCATCAATACCATCCCGCATTGCGCATGGGTCGGATGCTTGCTTCGGACAAAGCAGAAAACCCCCCACCACAAGGTAGTGTTGGGAAGAGGGTGAGCCCCACTAAACATCATGGGGGGAAGCATCGCGCCCCTTCCTGACTGCGTACGTATGTACAGTACCTACTGCGACACTACTAGAACTGCGTCCCGTCTAATATGATACCTCTCTCTTCCGTCAATTTTTCTTTTTCCTTTTCATCCTCCAGTTCCCTCCCACAACCCACCAGTGTTGTTGTCAATAGTCGCTAAGACACACAATCCCGCGGGCTATCGGGAATAAGCACTGGGAGAAAACGGACACGATAAATCGACCGAACAACCTGGAACCTTGGGGGCGCAGCAGCTGGGCATCTCCCTGTATACCCATCCTAGTGGCCTGGTGCTCCTGGGCGCCGGACACTCCATCCGATCATCCAAACTCCCATTCCGTGGAGTACTGATAACAGCGACGACGACAGCTGTCGCGATTGCCTCGCCGTGGGGAGCTCTGACCGAGGCCAGGCAGGAATACGTAAGAATAGCTCAATTCGCTTCCCGAACGCACCTCCATCGGCCTCACCCCCCTAGGCTCCGACTACGCATCACGATCCCGTTCCCAGCCTCAGGGCGTGCAGCGGAGTGTCTCCGCATCTCCACCACGTTATTTCTCCAGATCTGCACGAACTGGTCGGGTTGTCAATCACCGGCTTCAACGGTCGTGCGGCAGGACTTCAACGACCTCGTCGCAATATCCCTCTTTCTATCAACCAAGATGACACCGACACCACCATCCACGACACCCTCTTCCAATGGGCGGTCGCCCGAAGCACAGTTCCGTGTCGTCCGTAAACGAAACAGAGTTCCACTTAGCTGTTATCCTTGTAGAACGAGAAAGTTGAAGTGCGATAGGGCTCATCCATGCAGCAACTGCGTCAAGCGCGAGGGTTCAGATGCCCATTCTTGCTCCTATGCGGCGCCGGCTTCCCGCAAGAAGAACCAGAACCAAGGTGACCCTTCACCAGATGACATGCAGAATCGTATCGACAGGTTAGAGGGCCTCGTCTTGTCCCTGATGCATAGTGGTGCCAACATCGAAGTCTCGGCGGCGGTGGCGGCAGTTGGAGTCAGCACGAGCTTGGGCGGTTCCACATCCGACACATCACCATCGACGGCAGACAATGATTCTTCGTCGCCAAACAAGGGTGACCGACAAAGTGAAGATATGATGCATGAGGACGACGAGAGCGACATTGATGCCGGACTCGCAAGTTCTCTGGGCGTTTTGAAGGTCGATGCAACCCAGAGCAAGCACATATACCTTGGGGAAGAGCACTGGCACACCATACTGCTTGACATTGCAGAGGTCAAGAACTATTTTGCGTCTCATAAGAAGGATTTGGAGAATAGTTACGAGCAAGTCAGGCGTAGCAAGCCGTCAACCGCCATGGCACCACCCACCCTCTTGATTGGCGCGAACTCGGCGACAGAGGTCGAGCTACGGGCAGAGCTGCCGCCAAAATCGACCGTTCTGACGCTATGCGGGAGATACTTCAACTCTATGGACAACGCCGTCAACATTATTCATGCCCCCACATTCCATCAGCAACTCCGAAATCACTGGCAGGACCCGTCCAAAACACCGATCATGTGGCTAGGTCTGCTCTACTCCATCTTGTGTTTGGCTATGCTGAGCTATCACAAGGTCGGAGATGAACCTCCCGAGTGGAAGGGCCGCACCCTAGAGTTGGCGGATGAGTACCGACTGCGGACGGTACAGTGTCTGATCGCTGGCGATTACACAAAGCCGACCGAGTATACGGTAGAAACCATGATGCTGTACGCCTTTTGCGAGTATTCGTCCCGATGGGATGCCGACCTCGGTCTATGGCTGATCATATCCTTGGTTACCCGGGTGGCATTGCGGATGGGTTACCATCGCGACGCAAAGTGGTTCCCAACGAGTATTACCCCTTTTCAAGCAGTATGTGTTTTTCCTTGGTCACTCCTTTTCAATGTTGCTCCCCTCCTTGCTGACGATTCGATCCAGGAAATGAGACGCAGGACGTGGGCTCTTGTTAGGATGACAGATGTCATCTTCTCGCACCAGGTATCGCTATCTAGCATGATAAATGAGAATGACTGCGACACAGAGTTGCCACACAACATTTTTGATGAAGAGTTTGGGCCCGACACCAAGGTCTTGCCTCCTTCTCGGCCAAATTCTGAGCCTACCCCCATCAGCTACATGATTGCCAAGGTACGGCTCTGTCTTGAGTTGGGCAACATTTTGCAGATCACTGGTCGCGTGAAGAATCAGGTACATTATGATGAGATTCTCCGCTACGATGCGAAGCTGCGCGACATCAAGGCCGAGTTACCTCCACATCTGAGGTTACAGCCGCTCGAGGGTTCTCATGATCCTCTGACCCTGATCATCGCGCGCTTCAACATCGACATCCTATACCTAAAGATATTATGCCTACTCCACAGAAAGTACCTGCCACGGGCAAGAAACAATCCGCGGTACGCACACTCGCGTCGTAGCGCGGTTGAGGCATCACTCGAGACACTGAGGCACTTGGCGACATTGCACAGAGAGTCGCAGCCCAATGGCAAGTTGCAGTCAATAAAGTGGTATGTCACGTCGGTGGCGACCAAGGATTTCCTCCTCCCCGCCATGCTTATTGCACTGGACCTGCACTTTGACAAGGAGGCACAGAAGTCTGGAGAGCGGCAGAATTCGCAAAGCCTGTACTTCTGGACGAGGGAGCAGCGCGAAGAGATGATCAGCAGTCTCGAGCTGACGATTGAGATCTGGAAGGGACTGGTGAATATTTCGATGGAGGCGGTCAAGGCGTCCAACGTACTCGAGGTCATGCTGGCCAAGATCAAGACATCTGGTGGCACAAACGACTCAACGTCCCCTCCAGAGGTTACCATGCGGACTGGCTTCTTTGAATCGGCCGACGCGTCAGCGCTTCAGCCGGAGCATTCGGCAGCCATGACACTCGGCATACTTTCCAGCGGAGCCACGCCGAACGCGACGTCGGCATTTAATTCGATTCAGAGTCCTGGAGCGACGACATATGGGCCGTTAGATCTGGGTCTCAAGGTCATTGATGGAGACGGATTAGGGCTGGGCGCGGGGATTGGCACAACACCAGACTTTTCCAATGTCACGCTGGCGATGGATGGTGTACATTCTCCACTGTCCATGTTTAATAATATGACGGGCAGCGGAATGGACTTTGGAACCAACTTTGACTGGGTAAGAACTCCTCATTAGACCGGGCCGACTGTGGATGAGTTGGAGCTGAGCTGACGTATTTATGTGCCGCGACGTAGGACTCGTTCGAGAATTATACGCAGACTGCCAACTGGGGCGGAGAATCTTACCAGTTTTTCTCTGGCAATGCTGCTGAGCCCTTGCAGCAGCAGACATCAACAGACAGTCTTTTCACATACCCAAACCCTGACGTAACGGGATCAAGCTAGGGGCGAGAGCTTTGTTTGCTTTCAAGAAGGGGGCGTTGGGGGTGAAGGAGTGCCTACGTTACAAGTATGTGTATAACAGAACATCAATAGCACACACACTCCTCAAAGTTTGAGCTTTGGCTTGGCAATTCAAGTGCATGATTATTTTTTTCCAAGAGGGCGTCGGCACCGCATTCGGGCCTTCTGCACATCGTAGGGAGGGATTCAGGGGTGTGTGCGGGGCCCCAGATTTCCAACATTGCGGGGAATGGATGCGGGTGCCGGTTCGGTAGACGGGGGTATCTAGCCCCTTTGAGGATGCTGCCTCCGGCTGTCGTCTCAATGGCTGTTCAACGTCAAACCTGCTTGAAGGTATATCCGCTGGGCAGAGACCTCAACCGTCACAACCACGTGCCGGGACGGGCCGATTTGACAATACAGCGTCCACATGATTTTTGATTTTTTTTCTTTTCTTTCATTCTGTCTAGGGATCTCGGATCCTTCCATGTCACGATGCCGCGGATACCTCCCAAGCATCGACGTGCTTTGCGGTATGACGTTGTGAGGGAGAGAAGGGATCAAGTATTTAACACGGGTTGAGCTTCTTCTCCCTTCCGGCAACACCTCTCTCTCTCTGTGTCCCTTGTCATCCGTCCCTTCCAACCAACCGGGCATCCGTTCCATCGTCACCATGCATCTTCTGACAGCAGCGGCGGCATTGCTGTCCGTGTCGACGGGAGTCGCCGGACTCAACGCTGCCGAGTGGCGGAAGCAGAGCATCTATCAGGTCTTGACAGATCGCTTCGCCCGTACCGACGACTCGACCACGGCCCCCTGCGATACCACACATCAAGCCTACTGCGGCGGCACCTGGAGGGGTCTGATCAACAAGCTTGACTACATCCAGGGTATGGGCTTCACTGCGGTTTGGATATCCCCCATTGTCAAGCAGATCGATGGCAACTCAAGGGATGGGTGAGTACACTCCACTACTTATCTTTCAGTTTTCAAATGCTTGGTCTCTGACGTAAATTGTACGTGGTTTGTAGATCTTCCTACCACGGCTTCTGGGCAAAGGATATCTGGGCTCTGAACCCAGCCTTTGGTAACGAGGATGATCTGAAGGCGCTCTCTGCGGCCCTTCATGCCCGTGGCATGTACTTGATGGTCGACATCGTCACCAATCACATGGCCTACATGGGCTGTGCTGCTTGTGTCGACTACGGCTCACTCAGCCCCTTTTCGTCCGCCTCTCACTACCACCCTCCCTGCTGGATCAACTACAACAGCCAGACTTCGGTTGAGCAGTGCTGGCAGGGAAGTGATGTTGTCAGTCTCCCTGATCTGCGCACTGAGGACCCCTACGTGCGTCGTGTCTGGAACGAATGGGTTTCACACATCGTGTCTGCCTATGGGATTGATGGACTGCGCGTGGATAGCATGAAACACGTCGAGACCTCCTTCTGGTCCGGTTTCAACGCGGCAGCCGGAGTGTACTTGATCGGCGAGGTCTACCACGGAGATGCTCTCTATGTGGCGCCGTTCCAGAACTACATGGACGGCGTGCTGGACTATCCAAGCTACTACTGGATGCTTCGCGCTTTCCAGTCTACCAGCGGCAGCATCAGCGCTCTCGTTGAGGGCATGAACACTCTCAAGGGGGCAGCAAAGGATCTCAGTCTCTACGGATCCTTCTTGGAGAACCACGATGTTGCGCGTTTTGCCTCCTTCACCAAGGATATGGCCCTGACAAAGAACGTAAGTACACAACAAGCTTCCACCCCCATCCAAATTGACTCACTCCCCATGCCGCGGTTCACAAGCTAAAAAAATAAATCTGCTCTGTTACTTGTTTCCAGGGCATTGCCTTCATGATGCTCAAGGACGGCATCCCCATCATCTACGCAGGACAGGAACACCAATACGCTGGAACCGGCGTGCCCAACAACCGCGAGGCGCTGTGGTACTCTGGCTTCTCGACCAACTCGGAACTCTACAAATGGATCGCGAAGGTCAACCAGATCCGGTCTCGCGCCGTTTCCGACGATCCGAGGTACCTGACGTACAATGCCTGGCCCATCTATTCCGACAGCAGGACCGTCGCCATTCGCAAGGGCCACAGCGGCTTCCAAGTGATCTCCGTCTACACCAATGCTGGCTCTTCCTCCTCTCCCTCTGTCACTCTGACCTCGTCCGCAACCGGTTTCGAGGCAAACCAGCGTCTCGTCGACGTCATGAGCTGCAACACCTTCACCGCCGACGGGAGCGGCAGCGTCAGCGTGACGCTTAACGGCGGTGTCCCCAGGGTTCTCTACTCTCTCGCCCGTCTCTCCGGCAGCGGCATCTGCCCAGACTCGACAGGCAGCCCAACGGCGACCGCCAACCCCATCACCTCTACTGCTCCGACCGCTACTGCAACTGCAACCAGTGAGTCAATTCCGTTGTCCATATATCTACGGATGCATAGCTAACTCGATCGACACAGGCGCCCCCGCCCCCGGATGCTCATTGGCCACGGCCGACATTACGTTCAACCACCTCGTGAGCACCGCATACGGCGAGAACATCAAACTCGTCGGCAACGTAACAGCCCTCGGTAACTGGGTTCCGGCAAGCGGCGTGGCGTTGGGAGCATCCCAATACACCAACAGCAACCCTCTGTGGTCCGGTACCGTGAAGCTCGCGCCCGCAAGCGTCGTGCAGTACAAGTTTGTCAAGGTCGGCAGCTCAGGCAGCATGGCATGGGAGTCGGATCCCAACCGGGTTTACACTGTTCCCTGCGCGGCGGCTACGGTTGCGAGCTCATGGAAGTGATACAACGGCAGTATGGATGGGTCCACAAAATAAAAAGGGAAGAGAAAGAAGGGAAACGAAAAGAAAATCGCATCTTGTATACATATATATATATATAAACGATTATTATTGTGATGATGATGTTTCTGTGTGAATGACCAGATTCACATCCTGTATATTCCTACTACCGATGAAATTACCAAAAGAAAAACCTAGAGATTGAACGCCTCCTTCGCCCGGTTCCAATACGCCAACCTGGCCGGGTCGTTAGCATCCACGCCGACACATCCCATATACGCAGCGAACCCAGCGTCGGTGCCAGTCTCGAGTTGTGTCCGCACGCTGGCATCGCACTTTGTCTCGAGGAACCAACGAACCGAGCCGAAGTTGTGCTCATCAACCGTCACCAGGTCGAGAATGGCGGCAGGTGATTTGCCAGCGATGCCCTCTTGGCCAAAGATGGATGCCGCGTATTCGGCAACGAAGTTGGGCATCAGCATACCTGCTGTTCCCTGTCCCGGACGACCGGGGAAGACATTGTGCTTGAACTTGAGGTCGCCGCTCTCCAAACCCATCAGAGCCAGAGTGCCGGCGAGCTCTCCGGGACTGAGTTCGGCCGAAGAATTGGCGATAAAAGGAGCAGCCCGATCAGCTGTACGACAGTCCCCCGGCGGGCCCTGGGCGGCATCACAGCTGTTGGATGAGGGCATGATGACCTTGACAGCATCGGCTATGGTGCTGTCTGCTGGCGGGGTAGCTACGGTGGCATTTGTTGTCGCGGTTGAAGCAGTTGGTGCTGCTCCTGCCGTGACGGTTGTCGTTGAAGTCAAAGCCTGTCGAGCTTGGAGTGGAGAGGCGGCGGCCAGCCCGCTAAGGAGAAAGACTGAAACGTGCTGGACATACATGGTGTGAACTTGTAATTATGTAAGGAATGGCTGATATTATCAAAATATGTTCAAAAGGAATGTGTCGATAAAGGAATGAATTCGAAAGGACCGAACTTTGTGTGTGACTACGGAGACATGATCCAGATACAGGCGATCGAGGACATGAACTCATATATCCAGAATACACGTGCACAATGCTACCGCCCACTACCTGCTCGACGTTAGAGTGGCACCTGACGACGGGCTACCATCTCTCCCATTTCTCGGCCAGTTTCGAGCCACATGGTTGAGCGTATCACCCCAAGAAGCTAGTGGTGGGGTAAACAAGGAGAAGCGGCACATAATTAGCTTCCACTATACACATCCTCGCATTTCAGGAGGTACGTCGTGGGTCTCTCATTCGAGCATCCCGTCAGATCGCTGACGCCACCAGGGTGTCCTTCGGCCCAACCATCTCATTACTCACACTTCACCACACTAAAAAGACAAGTTTTTGGAATTGTTTCGAACTCGCCCAATCCATGGCCATTTTGCGTACCACCTATACTGTAGTGTGCACCCTACGCATTGTGTGCCAAGTTTGCTGTAAGGTGCCAAGTGGCCAAGATCCGGGGTTTGCGGGAGTGGCTTGCATATACAATAAAACGTCCGATTCCCAACTACACTTGTGTCCATACATACAAATCTAACAGGTCCTTTTCTCTAATCCGAAATATAGTAGTGTTATACAAGGAAAACAAAACAAAACAAAAAAAAGACCTGCTTACCGCCCAAATCGAGGGTCGTACTCTTCAACGTATGACGGATCAGCGCGACGGTCTATTGGCTGGGCCTCTGGTGTCACGCTAGCCCTGGTTCCCTCTCGTGCCGCGATGCCCGGCCGTGAAGATGCACGATGGGAGTCTTCGTAAGCCACGGCGGTATCCTCGTAAACATAACGAACCTCGGGTTCCCTCCGGACCGGCCGCCGAATATAGTATGATTCGTTCCCCTCGATAACGTGCACAATCTCAAAGGTTTCTACTGGTTGCCTTGACTGAGTGTGCGCTTCGTCATGATAATGCCGATATCCTGGTTCCGCATTTACAATGGCCCGACCGCATTCTAGGCTATCGTATCGTGCATCATCGGATCCTCGGGAGATGGGATATTCAGCAAAGCTAGGCGGCAACCCATGGTGGCCGTATTCATCGCCCTGTCTCTCAGGCTCTCGCGGCCGGACCCGACAGACCCGCTCTTGTTGGGGGCCAAAAGGGCTCCGATTTCTGACCCCTGTTTCGCCATGGTGTAGCTGACCAGGCATAGCCGGATGCAATGGAGGTGAACGTCGCTGACTCATGAGGTGTGATTCCAGTGCGTCCATAATATCGGGCTCTCCTGCCTCTTCAACTGCGGGAGGTGCTGGTGGGAGATTGTGCGATCGCCAGCCTTGAGTTTCTTGAATATCCATCCTTTCTTCTATTTCTTGTCTGGCTGGCAACTCAGAACGTCCAGTATTGCGCTCTTCACGCTGCAAGCCAGACCCGTCCCTTCTAAACTCCTTTGCAACCTTCCGTCCATCGTTTTCTTCACTGCCCCGGTTTCTCTTGCGCTTACCTCTGCGCCGATCCTTCCCCGAGGTCTCGAAGCCATTTTGCCCGAAATCATGCCGAGAGCCCTGCGAAGACTGCCCGGAGCTAGTTTGAAGGTTTTCTGACCCCGTAGTCGGCGTTGTGCTTGCAACAGCTTGGGCGAGTGCAGTTGCTGTGTCTGAAGCAAAAGGATTATGAGGTATTACTGGGTTATGATAACCGCCTGCGATATGTTGCTCAGAACGATAAGCGTGTGATGGAACAGGCTCGGCCCTGGGCTGATGTTGAAAGGCTTCCGGGAGTGCATCCACAATGAGGGCTCTCTGAGCCGGATTGACGGCTGATTGAAGGTTGAAAATGCTCGAAGAGTCAGTTAGATAAACCATGTCCAAAATCCAGTCCAAAGGCTGGGTCTGCATCCGCTGCATGGGCTCGACGTGTTTAGACTGAAAGTGGTTCGCTAGTTGCGGCAGGGAGAAGGTCTTCCGATCTTCCTCCACGGTAGCAGCATTGCCAAGTCCCAAGTGACACGCTTTGCATATAAGTCCATTGATGTTTCGAACAGGGCGCATATCTTTATTGTTCGACAGGCCATCGATAAACATGGCCAGTGGCGGAGTTTCTTGAAATCTCGCCTGAAATCTTTTGACCAGATGATGAACCGTCACAAACACTCTAACACACCCCGGGAAATCCCTGATGTTTCCAAGTGTTTGCCAGACTTCTCGAGAGTTGCGAGCAACATCTTCTAGCTTAGTTACATGAAGGTTGGGATAAGTAGGGGGCTGTGCGAGTCCATAGGAGCCGCTCATGGGGGCCGGATAGGGCATACGGCTGTTGTATTCATTTTGGCCGTACTGAGGATGAGGAGGCGCATAACCTTGGCTAGCAGGAATTGGGTATGCGGTTCCAGGTAATTGTTGGTAAGGGGGATGATATGCCTCAGGGGGAACTCCGTAGGGAGGATGCTGTTCAAAGCTGGCCTGCAAGGGGTGGGGATGGACCGGGGATGGTTGTTGTTGTTGTTGTTGTTGTTGTTGTTGTTGTTGTTGTCGAGGTGCGAATGGCTGTGGGGGTAAATAGTAAGGGTCGTTGTATGGTGGGGCACCATATCCGTAGTTTGAAGCTGGCGGCAGGACTGGTGGTGGCACTAGGGGGTAAATATGGTTCATCGGTGGAGGAGCACCGTTAGCACCAAACGCCGGCGCACCATGTCCATAGAATTTCAATGGCGGTCTCACCGGGCGAGCTTCAGCGCTAAAGGGGGGATGCTCGGGCCATTCAGCCCTCCAATACACGACAATATTGCCCAGGCTAAGAGCGCTAGTATGCTTTTTGCCCGCGTAGTGTTGGATAACGGCCTCCAGTCCATAAGTCTTGTAGTTTCCTTCACAGCCGTTGCAGTAGAAGAGGTCCCTGCGATGGTTATCGGTGTGTGGTTTGATCTTGCTGTCAAAAATCCATTTCATGTTCTCCAAGGTCAGTTTTTGTGTGTATGGACCATCCGGAGGATCCACGGGAGGTGCTTGACCGGCTGCCTTTGCTGCGGCCGCATCCTTGGCTACCGCGGCATAAAATTGCTTCCGCACGTAGGTGAGTGCATCTATCGCAAATCTGGCACAGTTATCTTTTGTTACCTTCTTGCCCTTTCCCCATTTAACCCGGATAGTGTAATCTGCCAAACCGGCAATCCTTGCCCGGAGAGGAGCTTGGACTTCTTCCCAGTCCTTGTCAATGAGATCCCTAGCTTCTTTGGTGCTAGCCAGAGTTGTCTCCAGATGAGACTGTGGTCTGATCTGGTCCAGGGCGA
The DNA here is from genome assembly GCA_033297175.1 of Cladorrhinum sp. PSN332. Taxonomy (NCBI): domain Eukaryota; kingdom Fungi; phylum Ascomycota; class Sordariomycetes; order Sordariales; family Podosporaceae; genus Cladorrhinum; species Cladorrhinum sp. PSN332. The sequence goes on from MU858929.1 coordinate 54,335, forward strand.
TCTCTTTCTCCCGCTGCTCTGCTTCGGCTCTTTGGGCGATTAGGCGAGGCTTAAGTATTTCCCAGGCGGTTTCATCCAGGGGATGAACAATCTGTGTGGCTGCTTGAAAGGAAAGGATATGACGAAGAATGCTAGGCGTCAGCGGTGGATCTAAAAGCATAGCTCGCCGTTCGATCTCAGCCTTTCTGGCCGCCTTCAACTCTGCCATATCCTCCATGGTTCGTTCCTGGCGACCGTGAGAAAGTTGCTGGTTTGTGCTGGCTGAAGAGGTAGGGCTGTTCGATGGCTTTTCCCGCAACAGGCTGCTGACATACCCAGGATAGAGCTGTAAGCACATTTTGGCAGTCCCTCCAGAGCTTTCGTATTTTTCCCATTTCGAAGAATCCTGCCGGGCATCCTTGCCTCGACCTCCGAGCCCTTTGAGCCACTCAGTAACGGTGCCACTGCCCATATCCTTCACTGCTGAGTACTCGTCTTCCAGGATTTTGACGTCGGCCGAAAAAAAGCGCTTGGTAAGCTGCAAATCGGCAGGAAGTTGAACTGTTTCAAGTGCAGTGGCCGACAAGGCGTGAAAATCGGCCGTCAGAAAGATAAAGGGAAGTGCAGATGCGACGGCCGAGGGCAGAGTCGGCGAGATGAGCAGGTCCACTTCCTGCAGAGCCGTTAGTCAACCGTCATCAGCAGTACATTTGTCCAAGTAGACGTACCTTTGTAGACTTTTCCACCAGACATGAAGCACACATCCGCGTGCCAAAAGCCCATACCGATGCCACACCTTCTGAGCCGGGGCCTGGGTGGCGAGCATCAAATAGGAGTGATCGGTCTCGACTGTCTGATTTGTTACAGAACTGGCACTTGTTGCTACACGCAAGCCGCCACATATCAAGCTCTGTTTTTGAACGAAGAGGAGTGGGCATATTCGGCCAGAAGAGGCGCCTTGAAGCCCGCCAGATATCATTGGGCTTCAAGGAAGAAGCCAAAGCATCCGTCTTTGGAGGAGTTGTGCTGGGAACCTCTGGGCTAAGGGTAGATGCTGGGTCAAGATAGCAGTTGAAGCGTTTGTTGACAGCCAGCAGATTGCCAAGTGACTTTGGTGGGCAAAATGTGAAGATGTGATGCCAGATTTGAGGGGCCAAACGGGAGCAGTCCCCGGCTCCTCGACGGCTCACGTCTTTTGCGATTGTCGGGGTAAGTTCGGATGAGTTGCTGTGGTCTGAAGAGGAAGAAGTAGAAGAAGAAGAAGAAGAAGAAGACGACGAAGAAGGAGCGGTGCATCCAGACGAGTTGCCGTCTGCATCCACACTATCCAGGACCATGGTCAATGAATCAAGCCACGCGGGCTTGTTGGGACAAGAAATAATGACAAGAAGTCTGTCGCACCAGTCGGTACTACAAATGACAAGAAACTAGGAAAACACTTGTTAAAAGAGATGGAATGGCACAACAGCGGCGACGGGAGGATGGGTAAAGCTGTCGTGATGCCAGGTAGCAATTGTAGTCCCCTTTGACAACAATCCGAGAGAGAAGAAAAAAGAAGGACAAGGAGGAAAGCCCAACACGTTCTACCGCTGTCCTGTGATGTGTGATAGCAGCAGACGCAGCATCTTGAGCAAGATGGAGAGAAAGGTGAGCGGGCCTCTGCTGCTCAGATCGATTGACGTTGTTGGCGAAAGATACCTGAGATGTTGGTCTACCGCTGACTGGCCACGTAGTGATGGTGAGAACACCAGAAACTAGATCAGTACCTATGATGGCAATGGATATTGCGTGTTGTGAATCTTCAACGTCGCGCCATTCCAGGTGTGAAAGAGAAGCTGGAAACGGAAAGTTCCAGTCTAGCCTGTCAGAAAGCCGCGGCTGGACTTTTGGTGCACGATTGGTGGGGTTGGACACGCCAAGTGCGTACCGTACCAACCTATCCGTCCGTACTGTACAGTACATGTACGTGCACACGATTATTACAGACGCGGGCATATTTGAAAGATAATTACTCCGAACAAGAACAGTCAAAGTTTCATTTGCTTGCACATATGGTAGGGGTAGGTACAGTATCTCTCATATTCCGCTCCAGGATGAAAATTGGCCCGAGACAGGAGAGTTCTGTTGCTTTACAGGCTCCCGTCCCCTCTGGCTTCCCGAACCGACCAACAGGGGGACAACCACCTCGCGAAAGAACAACCAAAAAAGCAACAACAAAAAAACATTATGCATACCTAAGTTTCACTCGTCTTCCTCTTTCCTCATTCCATCTCACCTCCGTTCCTTCCACATGACTTCTCGACCAAACCAAACCGCCATCTATATACGAATCCATTCCCCTTCCCTGCCTCTCAAAAAAGGCAGACAAGAAAATAATAAACCCACCAGCAGCAAAGAGCAAGACGCATTATGCAACCTAACAAGAATATAATAAACGAAGAGAAGAACCAAAGCAGGAGCTATGATGGGTATCAAAGCGAAGCTTATAAAAACCAAACACTGTTGTCCGCCGGCAAGAACAGACTACCTAAAAAGTGCTCAACAATGCTATGCCGAGAGGAAAAGGAAAAAGCAAGTCGAAGAAGAAGAAAAGGAAAGTCAAAACTAGATCCGACTGTGTCTGTCAAGTCGAGTTCCCGTCGTAAGTTTTAGTCCCGTTCATGCAAAGTCATCGGCATCGCCGCCATTATCCATCACCAGCTCATCCACACGCTGGCCAAGATCTTTTGTCTCCCGGGCAATTTCGAAGGCGATGGGGGCCAGCGTCTGTGTCCACATGCGCCACTCGCGGCTCTTGCTATCCTTGCCTTCGGCAACCAGTTCGACACCATGCTGACCCGCCTCCATCAAACGCTCACGGCATGTCGCAAGCCGACGAACGAACTCCTTGCCGTTGGGCCCGGTAGACTCGGTCTCGGAAACCACCTGGCCCACAACTTCGACGATGGTGTTAATTTCATCCGTAACTTGGTTGATGTCCGCGTCGTTGTCGCGGATCAGCTGGACAAGGTTCTGAATCGTCTGCACCAGTACGGCAGTCTGGTCTTCGAAATAAATCTTAAGGTCCTCTGTCCGAGTGTCCCGTCTCTGCGCATCGTAGCGGCTGTTTCCATTGGTCATTGGCGCCATGTTATTATTCAAGCCCCCGTATCCGCCTCCGTTCCCATTCGGCATCCCATTATTGGCATTCATCATCGCGCCACCGTTAGACGGTGCTCCCTTGGTATAAGATTCTCGTGGAGAGCTGACGGGGCTGTAGGCTGATGAATCCATGCTAGTCCTGTTTCTGGCACCACCAAGGCCCTGAAAAGGCGGAGGGCGAGACAGTGAGTCCTCGGCCGATGTTGCGCTGGAAACCTGACTCTGTCCGTTGCTCCGGGGAGAAAAGAAGCTAGTTGATTCCACCGGAGTCACCGTTCCATCGTCGTCGTCCTCCAATTCCCCATCTGGGGTTGACCGAATTTTAACCACTCTTAACAGCTCAACCACAGCCGTGGCCAAGTGAGATGCCGCAGCATCTAGGAGAGAAACAGGCGAGATACCGGCCGAGCTAGCAAAGGCCTTGGAGGCCGTAATGAGGTTGTTGGCGGTAGACGAGACACGTCCCTTCAGCTTTTGGTTTTGCTGAATCATCTCATCGTTCTTCTGGGCTGATTCATCGATATCCTTAGTAATCCGTCGGACGCTGACAACAACTGCCTTCATAGAGTCAATCACCCGCTCCGGGTCATCGGCGCGCGCCCGCTGCAGAAGCTCATCAATGGCGATCTGGAACTTGGTGACATGGACGTCCTTAACCAGTCCATTGTCTTGAGTAAATCCCTTCTCCCGCACATACTTCCCGGCATCCTGTTCAACTGGCAAGCCTATGGATGAGCCTCGCATGTCGCGGATTTGCGTCTTGGCGCGAGCATAGCGATTGCGCCATTCCCGAACTTCCTTCTCGAGCGCCTCGATGGTCTTTTCCATCTCGGATTGTTTTTCCCACGTCGCTCCGCTTTGTTGAGAGATATCTCTCATCTCGCGGAGGAACTCTTGCGCCTCACGCCTGACTTCCTCCGTAACTTGCTCCTGTTCCTCTAAAGCTGCGCGTAATGCCCTATTCTCCCTTTCCAATTCAGGATTGCTCTCGCCATTTGAGTCACCGTTGTTGCTAGATTCACGAGAATCTTCCAACTGATCCTTGAGCTGCCTAATCTCATCAGCATGCTCGTCCCTGATCCTGTCAAGCTCCCTTTTCAGCGACTCATTTAGCTCTTGGGCCTCGGCCAGTTTGTTCTCGAGCGTAGTGCGTTCGTCATCCCACTCCCTTTTCTCGGCATTGCCAGCTGTGACCCTTGAGCGTTCACCATCCAAAGCGTTCATTAGATCGTCATCTTTCTTCTTCAAAACGTCCTCCATGTTGTCGAGCTTCTCACGGAGATCATGAACTTGTTGCTCGTAGTCCTCAATGAGTTTCTTATCGGACTAGATCCATGTGAAATAAAGAGAGTTAGTGGTATTCTGGGGAGAGAGAGTATGTGCTTGTGAAATGGGATACAAACCTCAAACGGCCCTGCACTTCGCTTGCTGTCTCTGTCACCAGCCAGGCCGTAGGCGTCTGATTCCACGGCATCGGGACTCATTGGGCTAATGACATCGTCGTCCTCCTCCACCATGGTACTTTTGTTTGGTACAATGGTATTGCTCTGAAATTGCTTGGCCATTGGCCGGTTATAGTCGCCATTGGGCAAGCCTGGAGACGGGGGCACAGGGAAGGCGTTGGTGAGAGGTGTAGGCAGCCCGCGCCCGCTACGTATCGAGCTGGCTTCAGATGGGCGGCGGCGGCTCGCATTTCTCGGGGGGAATCCGCCATTCATTCCGTTGACGGGTGTTTGTGACCGACTTGTTGGTCCTCCTCGTACAGATACCGGGCTTCCCACACGTGGTATATCGCCAACAGCGAAGCGCGGGAACCTCCTTTCCAGTTCGCAAAAGACGTCGGTAGCCAGATCACGAAACCTTGGGGGGCCGAGAGATGACAGCTTTTGCCGAGCCTGGTTTCGCTTGGGGTGAAAGTTTTCCTCAGGCAATAGAAAATCGGGGGGACCGGAACTCGGCGGGGCACCAGATGGTCTCCTGATCAACTCACGTCGCTTGAGCTCATCGAAGACATCTGTGCTGAGCTCGAGAAACTGAACCCCAGTAAGGCGCTGCAGCTTGTCGCGGGCCTTGTTTGGTGGGGGTTTCGGGTTGCCATCGCGCGAAGTTGCTGAGAGAAATCGTTTAAGCGAGACATAGTGCTCGGCAAGCACCAACTCGTGATTATCCAAATTCTGACTCTGGCTCCTGCCACTCTCGCTCCGGGCGTACAGATTGGTGCCGGCGCTGGACCGGCCGACCGACGGAGGCGGCGAGGGTCCGCCGGTACTCCTAGGCCCCGGGGGAAAGTTCCCATTCATTGGTCTAACAGCTCCTGCCGAATCTGGGGGTGTATTCAGTTGACCTCGATTGTTTTGGTAGGCTGCGTCTTTATCGGTGGTGATGGGATAGGACCATTCGCTACCGCCTACAGAGACAGGGGACAGCGGAGCATTGAAGCCGCTCATGGTATTCGAAAGTCGACACGGCGGCAGTGTCGACCTTGTCAAAGCAAGCGCCGAACCGGGGCACGCGCTGAGAGAGATCGGCCGGGTACGATGTTTAGGAAGATGGTCGTTGAGAGGCGGTCGGGGCGCATGCAACAGAGAGAGAAAAAGCCAAAACGACAGCCGGTTCTGCGGTGCCGTTGTGGCGTGGTTCGGAGCGGTGCGGAGGTTTACAGTCGATGGCGTGTGTATGTGTGTGGCGGAAGGGGGAAAAAAACGGTCGTCGGGGAGGTGCTTGTTACAACATGAAACACAGTCAACCAAAAGCCGACCACACTAAACGCAACACAACGAGGGTGCGGGCCCGCAAAATGAAGGCCAAATTTGACAGCGCCCGGTCAGTTGGAACGTCCTCTGGAATTGTCTTTGTCTGATCTCCCCGTTCGTCCCACGCGACTGGATACTGCTTGCTGCTCTGCACAGCGCGGCGGTGGCGGACGCGGCAGAGGATTCGATCCAACCTGGAGAGGCGGCGACACCCGTCGACAGACACACTCGACAGTAGGTAGTATTCCGTACCGTAATATGACAGTGCTTGGTATATCGCTGATCTGGTGCGCTTTGCGTTCTTGCTATGGGAACATTTGGGTGGGCGGGCGGGTGGTTGGCCGGTTGGTTGCCTGGAAATTTGGAATTTGAGAATTGGGAATCGGGATTTTTGGGGGTTTGAATTGTTATCCAAGGCCGCCCCTGACGACGGGATGGAACCTCGATAGCTGGACCGAGATGGAGATTGGGTTGGTGCTGCACGATGCTGGGGTGTAATTTCCCAGCTAGTCGCGCGCTACAGCAGGAACAGTTTGGCGGTAAGGGGCCCTCGGCAAGGATGTTCAGGTGCACAGGCCTCAGCGGCTCGAGATCGGAATCGCTTCACCTGAGAGGATGCTCCATCAAGTGAAATTACAACCAAGACCAAAATCCGAAATCTAAAATCTGCCTGCTGTAAGTGTGTATTACCAAGTAATGGGTCCCAGACTCCGCCATACCGGGCTGTGATCCCGCCGCGCCTCCCGCATATCGTCTCATTGCCATGAGCTTATATTCTGTAGCCCGTCACGTCTGAGGCTCCCTGCTCCGGGTAAAAGTCACGTTTGGTGCAACCGATGTTCTAGAATCCCCGACATCAAATGTCCCGTTCCCGTTCCCGTGTCACCTTGGCCCCGGCCATTTGCAAGAGACAAAGAAAGAAAGAAGGAAGGAAGAAGGGAAAAAACAAGCGAACAACGTGACAAAAGGGTTGTTGGCCAACCATCAAAGGATTGAAATACCTGTCAATGAAATACCTTGTCCACCTGGATGGCGGTCCCATCTTGGACCGATGGCCCGGGCTTGGGTAGGACAACAACCTCTTGAATCCGTTGTCGCGTCATAAAATCGCAATGCTATGCTGATGGTATCTTTTCGCTTGCTTAACCTTGCGCCGGATCCCGATCCCAAAAGACCCAAATTACAATCCCTAAACCGAAGTCCATCCCATCGAAAAGGTAACCGCCTAACGCCCGCTTAGTTGTAAAAAGCATTCACAATGGCTCGAGTAAAAATAGCCATAAATCAAAACCAGGCCAGTGTCCATGTGGCGGGAAGGTTAGGCCATCTCTCCTGCCATTCACCCAGTACCTCTGGAACACGTTCGTCGAAGCCTTCTCTGCCGCTCCCAGTATCAAAGGCCGAAGCCCCCGTCTTCTCTCGTTCCTCCACGGCAAGCTTGTTTAACGAGTCGGCAAGGTCAACGATAGCCCTGCCTCCAACAGATGCCTCTTCATGGTTATCCTTAATGTCTATATTGATGACATGGACAGCCCGGTTCAGCGGAGAGCCCCGATTGAGAAGATCATCAATTACTGCGTCCCAACAACGTTCCTCGCATGTGATGACCACATCGGCTACACCCGCCTCCATACCCTCACTGCCCTTGTCACTTTGCTGTTTCGTTCTGGGCATCCCGACCTGCCAGTCTTGCCAACGCTCCGGGCCCCATTTGATATTGCGATTCCGCCCAAGCATATTAAGCAGACCATTTGCGCGATACAGCCGAGGATCCTTGGCATCAAGTTCACGATAAATGCTATCATACGATGTCTCGTTGAATTTGTAGACGTTTGGTTGTTGGATGGTAGGCCCTGGAAGGCGAACCAAAGAGCCTGTTCCGAATGAAATGACTGGGTAGTTGGCAAGAGCAAGGCGTAGATGACCTTCCATGGATCTAGAGGGTGTCAATTTTACATCAAGGACAGTTCATACTTACCAGACGGTCCATCGATATGCTTACCTGTTCTGGTTGCTGGCGCACACTGTGCAGAACTTTAGCTTGAACCCGCCAGGATCTTCGCGATGTCCATTTTGAGGTGGGGTGGGCGAGCTTGCGCCCCCATTTGCGGCTTCCATAACGGATGTGAGGGGATGGTCGAAAATTGTAGTCGAAGTGCCTGTCGCCGTTGGAACCACTGTCGCGGATCGTGTTAGCTACATGTTCCGAACGGAATGCTCAACAACTACCGCATGGAAGACTGTGCTTCTTGTAGCATCAGAAAAAAGCGTAATTTAAAAGTTGTCATCAACGACTGCAAAAGCAGTTCTAAGACAGCTCCAATAAAGAGTTCATCATTGTATAAAGCAACATGGCAGGCCCGAAGATGTGGTGTGGTCTTTACCTTTGAAGCAGTCTGCTTATATTCTCATTGTTCTGTGTACGTATGGCTATGCCTGGTGTTGTATCAAGATCTTACGAGTTAGGTGGAAGGAGAATTACAGTTGGAAGAAAACAGTGTGCGAAAGTTTGTTGAAATGGTTGGCATCTGGAGTGGGGCCATTATTCATCATCAATCCATCTTACTGCCGTGATTTACCGCCCTTTTCGGCTCGTCTGATCTTTTGAGTATTCCGGCCAGCTGCATGTTTCAACTTTTGACAAAAGGCTCGGGAACTGTGCGCCCTGTGCGTTTTCCTTGCAGTTCGCTTCCATACTTGCACCCTCCCCCTCTCCTTTGTTTGTTGAGAAACAACGAAACAACAAGCAAGCATGCAGCTAATTTTAGGGACTTGATACTTTGTGTTTCCATGCATCTTTATACCTGGTACCTCAGTCAGACAGTTGTACAGTTGTACAGCACGTGTGACGATAGCGCTTAGAAGGTGCAGATTGACGATTGAATCCCTTTGCCTTTTTTGGCCCCCAGCGTGTGTCTTTCATCCTCTCGCAGGTCTCGATTCGCCATCTGAGAGCGGTGATTCGAGGGAGGGGACTTGCATCCCAGCTGCAGCGCGCTTAATTCACTGACGCTACTGGGCAGCCGCCCGACCTTTCCAGGTTTACCTGCCTTCTGCTGCTGCTGCTGCCGGGGGACCTTGGGCTGCTGCTTGCTGTGCTGTCTATTCTCCTCCCATTGTCTGCCTTTCCAGTCGGATCCTTTCCTCCCTCTTCTTTGACCAATGCAATTGCTAGAAGAATAAAAAGAAGCAGAAGAAGGGTGTATTGCTTTGACGATTTTGTGTTTCTGCCGCGGCTGCTCCGACCCTGCGGTGCCGACGTCCTAAAACTCAAGGCGCCGGGTTTCCCGTCTGCTTTGGGAAGAACAGCCTCCTTGTTCTTCAAACCACCGAACCACACCCAACAATACCACCGTCAGGGATCCTGATCCCCACGCACTTCTGTGCTCTGCTGCTGCTGCATTTTTGCTTTTTGCTTTCAGCCCGGGCGGCAACACACAAGACGACCGCTGTACAGCCCGGCAACCGGCAACCACCGCCGAACGTATTTTCCTTTTTTTTTTTTTTTTTTCTATTATACATTCCGAGCTCATCCCTCCTCCCTTTCGTACCGTACCCATACGTACAACATCACGGCCAAATTGGGGGAAATAAAAAATCCAAAAAATTAAACGGAGTCACAGACCCCAGTTGAAACCTCCCCTGCTTGACCTTGTCGGCTCCTTGTCGAGGCGGATCAGTGCTTGGGGTCCCCACGCAGCTATTCGATTTCGAGCGAATCGAGACGGCGCGAAAGGACGTCCTACCCCACCCGCGGGACACTGCAATTCCTCGCGCTCGCGTGGGTTCTTATTCCTCGAGAGGACCATGACGGCGATCATGTCGCCCGGATCGTCTCCAGCGACATCGCCGCCGCCGCCCGCCATAACCTCGTCCTCCTCACCGGCTTCTGCGAATGCGAACGCGAACGTGGCACACCCCGCACTTCCTCCCCTCATAACCTCGCCGCCCGCTCGCAGGAGCCAACTCCCACGCCCAATGTCGCACGCCTCCAAGAACCGCCTGTCGCAGTACTCGACCACGAGCTCCATACCCTCAAGGTCGCGCCCGCCCTCCCACATCTTTCCCATCTACCCCTCGAGTCTACCCTATACGCTCGTGCGAGACTTTGCCTACCCGGCGAACCATCCTCTGCACTATGGTCCTCCCCTAGAGCCCTCGCGACCCCCCTCGGGCATGACCACGCCCATGAGCGAACAGCGTCGCTTGTCCGACCCCCCAACCGCCTGGGATAGCTCGTCCTGGGACAAGCACCAATGGAACAGCGGGAGTACATCCTCGTATCATACCAACAGACCCGCCGATCTGCCGTCGATCCACCTCGCCGATGGGCCGCCATGGAGCGAGGACGAAGACCTTCAAAGCCCTGTCGTAAGTTCGAGACACAGAAAGCACCACAAGACATCGTCGGGCGGGGTATACGGCAGAAGTCGCGTAGCACGCGAGCAGCTTATGCAGTCCGAAGACTTTGGGCGTGAACGGGGATTCTATATGGGCAGCAGCGGAGACGGAAGTCAGACGTACTACATCAATCAAGGGAACGAAGCCAACGGCCCAGGCGGCGAATATGTTACTTACCCTGCGGATCATGCACGGCAAAGTGCCGACAATAATGGCGGAGGTAACGATGCAGCTTACCAGCTTGTCAGCCAGGAGCCTCGGGGATATGCCGATCCAGGTGACTATGACTCGGATAATTCGAGCGCCTGTTCGTCCCCAGGCTACCACAACATTGACGAATCCCGCTATTCGCGGGATTACCAGTTCACCATTACATCTCCGGACGAGGAAATGCACGGCAAAGCGGTAGCGCTATTTGACTTTGAGCGCGAAAACGAGAATGAGCTGCCTCTGGTAGAAGGCCAAATCATCTGGGTCTCGTATCGGCACGGCCAAGGCTGGCTCGTCGCGCAGGATCCCAAGACTCTAGAAAGTGGACTTGTGCCTGAAGAATATGTACGCCTCCTTCGCGATATTGAGGGAGGCATGACCAGCTTAACGGGCCAACTGGACGTTAGCCCATCCAGTCCAAGTAACCCCAACGAACTGGGCACGCCGACACAAACAGACCATCAGCTCCCGCTTTCTCCTGCAACGACAGTGGGCAGCAGCTCGACGGTGACAACAACAGGTACGACGACGTCGGCAACTGCAACAAACGGCTACCACCAACCGGTTGTGTCGACGTTTAGCACCAGCAGCAAGGACCTAGACCCTTACCCACAGCATTTACTTGGTTCGCAGGCCGGCCAGCCGCCACCACAGGTGGTTCACTATCACGGGCAGAGAGGTGGTAGTCAAGCAAACACGCCAACGTTGCTCTTCCATTCGGAATTTGGAGGCTTGCGACGAGGGAGCCACGATGCAGCAGGTATTCCCAAGACGGACGATCAGGGGCTAGAGACATTACCAGATGTCAGGATGGAGAGTGAAGTGAAGAGGGCGTCGAGGTGAAGGCGAGAGCTCGGTGAGAAAAACGAAGGAGAATAAAAGACGGCGAATCTTATTCATATTGAAGAAGGAAAGAGAATTGAAGAAGGAAAGAGAATTGAAGAAGGAAAGAGAATTGAAGACAATCATGTACTAATATCCAGCCACGGGCCTGGCCGCAAGCGGGCAGAAGGGAAAGAAGAGGAGGAAGAAGAAGAAGAAGGAGAAGAAGAAGAAGAAGGGGGTTGGCAAAAAAGAGCGCTCGCCTTTTTGTTTTTTTCTTTTCTTTTCTGGCTTTGCTTTTTCTTTCTATTTCCTGATTTTTCCTCTTTTTTTTTCGCACACGTTGATGTTGATGTTGATGATCATGACGGGGAATTTTCTTTTTGTCATCTATGTCACTTGCCTTTTCTCCGTCTTTGTTGGGGGTTTTGTTGATTTTGGTGTTGTTACACTACCCCGATTGTTACTCGGCGATACAATGCATTCATTATCAAGGGGGGGGGGGGGGGGGGGGGTCGACGGGGTGACTGGCACAGGGAAGTTAAATAAAGTAAAAATATAGGTAAACAAGAGACCCAGAAAGGTGTTTTTTTATTTTTAGGCTACCATATTAAAAAAGCTGTTATTGTGGGTGGA